>APFE030619504.1:0-84754 GCA_000404065.3 Pinus taeda
ATAATATATATTCACTCTGACCGAAAACTCACTAGCTAATTGATTTGCGATTATGTTGGGTAAAGCGCTTTTAAACCCTTTGTTAATCTCCCAGATGGCATAATCCCACCTTAATCTATCATTAACCCCAACACAGCTGCACTTAAGTGCCTATCGGGCCCCCCACTAGCCTCGTGCATTTTCCCGGCCCAATCACCGTGTGATCGCTCCCCTCCACATCCGATGGGCCTTATCCATATCGAGCCAACCCATCTACTGAACGATACTCACCCAATAAAGTTGTTTTTCCACAAGCCCCTGATGCTACGTGTCAGTTGATTATTGGAATCGGGCGACCCCTCCCAAAAACCAACCGGTGTCCATAAGCGGTACAATAGAAACCGTTTGCTGCCCTCTCGCTACACGAAAAAAATGATCACTATTCACCCCATATCCGCCAAAACTGATTTTTCATGCATAAAAGCCAAAACGCCCCAAATCATTTTTTTCTGAAATTTCAATAGTAAACCTATGCATGCACCTACAAATGTTGAAGTCGTCAACCCACATCCAATTGCACTTCAAAGATGCCACAGAGCACCCAGCTAGCTTTCCTGCCTACACAAAGCACTTTTGACCATTTGCAGTCACCAACTGCCTTGTTTAGAGCCATTTTACCTCAATTCCAGGTATTTAAGCCACAATTCACTGAAGAAGCCTATCAATTTCAAAACCAGTTACTGAGTATTCTTAGTTAAGATAAAAATTGATTGAAGAAACTCAAGGAAAAAACCCTACTCTAGGTTGAACACCATTTCCCTAAAAGAAATGTAAATTACCTCCCCCATTCTCATATCCACAAGAACTAAGAATGGTTTCCCCAATTGCCATGGATGTAAGACTTGTTACCACTCCCCATCGAGACTTGGACCACCTCCCCCTAGCTGATAAAAATTTTCATATAAAGGACACTTTTGTCCTAGTATTCCTGCCCAAAGTACATTGTTGATGCAGGGATAGATATTTAAACCATTTTGATGAAGTTGGTATTTGCGAGTCCAATTTTTCCATGTACCAGTTCCCAGAAGTCCAAATTTTCCCTGATGAAATGATACAACTCCAACTAGGGAAAAACCTGACTCCTCTTTCAATTGGAATCTTACAAGACCAGTTCCCCAAACTTACCACTGCAAAATTGGCTGAGATGTTCCAAACCTTCATCAAAGAAGAAAGACATATCCCAAAGGATCCTCCTCCATATGTAACTACCATTTTTCCCCATTTGGTCAGGATATTGTTGCCATGGTATCTAGTGTCCTAGGTTATACCACCAGTGGATATATTGATGAAATTATCCTAGCTTTCATGTCCATCTACACTCTACGGTAGCCTCCTACTATCATCTATGACTATTCCAAATTTATAGTTGACAGGATGCATGACCAATTTCTTAGAATGAGCAATGAGAGAGTCTTCAAATATTCCTTTTGTTTTGTACCATCTTTTCCTATATTATTAGTCAGATAAGTTCCCATTCACTCTTCAAAATCTTGACACAAAGGGTTAGCCCAGATCAGTCATTTTTTTGACCCCATTGATCCATAAATATTACTCCCCATATTCATATGCTGACTTTATTGACCTATTTATGCACCCAATTGTGACAATGGTTATAGGAAACCCTCCTCCAAGAATTAGTTCAGACATAAAATGGGTCCTACAATTGTCAAAACAGTCCAAGGTAGGTGATTGGTACTTGTACCAAAACCATACTGAGATCAAAATATATGGTTGCATGCTGGCTCCATAAAAACTCCCAAAATACCTTCTAATGAGGTTATTTTCTTTAGAGTACTATGGGAATATTATCAATGCAAATGAAACAAACTTTGTGAATGCTAAGAAGAAGGTAAACTTCAAAATAAAATACCAAATAGACCCCTTCATATGTAACTCTAGGGAAGTAGGCCATGAAGCAGATTTGGTATTGCAGAGCATGAAGTTCGAAAGAAGTTTTGTCTAGGGATATGACCCTTTGGAATTCATTAGCAAGAAGAGACAAAAGGTCAAGCTAAATCCTTTCATCCACCATCCCTTACCTAATATTGAAGCCTATGCCAACCAATTAGAATGAATGGAAGGGGCATTATTTGATCAAGACAACAACAGGGTAGATATAGAGAATGTTCTAATAGATTTGGAAATAAAACTTGATGAGGGTTCTTCCCTACAGGTGCCAGGGGAATCAAGCAGGCCAAACCAATCAAAGGTGCCATGGAAATCAAAAGTGCCAGACCAATTAGACAAACCAGAGACAACCATGAGTACCCCTCTAGTTATAAAGACTCCTCTAAATTAGGAGAAAGTTTTAAAGATAAATAGGGAAGGGGCCACCACTTTAGCAAGGGAAACTTCACAAGCTTAAGCAGAAAGAAGCCAAACCAAAAGACAGAGAGTGAATCATGTCTCTGAACAAGAATACATAGAGGAAATAGTAGAGGTCACTAGTACAGAAGGAAATAGGAGCAGGCCTGCTACTCCATCTAGAGGCATACCAGATCCTTCCACAACACAAACTTAGATGTTGGAAAGGTAGCAAAGTATTGAGGTATCTTCCTTCAGAATACCTATAGATAAGGACCAAGACATTAAGGAAATATACAAAGAGATCAAAGCTAGAAATGAGAGGCTTAAGGCCGAAACATATGCCCAATATTTGAGGATGACCCCCACAAATAAAACAAGGCTAATGTTAGTCTTTGATGTCAAAGAGGGGAATATGTAGATGGCTTTCATCAAGCCAACTACTCAATAGCCAAGAGCAACATCAGATTTCAAAAATCTGGATTTTGAAGTGCTGGTAAGGGATATTCATCCTATTGACTAGATTAAACTACATAAGCAAACATGAGATATGATTTACTCTACATTAACTAGGAATGCCATTGTTGCCCGCCAATTATAGAACTCCCTGAACGACATATCAACACAATTTCAGTTGAAGAAGGCCTCCTCACAGGCCAAGGATACAAGTATCAAGTCCTTAGAGGACTTACTGATTGAATTGGGACACGATCCCAAGGATATGAAAGAAAAAGAATCGTTGATTAAGAAGAAAAATGATGATATGGTTACACTTAAGAGGCAATTAAAAATACCCCAGATGCATCATCCTCAAAGTCTAGAAGTCTTAGAGAATCAAACCAGACATGAGGAATTGATGGATTTGTTCTTGAAGCTAAATGATCAACTTAAGGAGATAGAGAAGGAGTTGGAGACTTCAAATCAGTTGAAGCAAAGTGACCTAGCCACAACTTCTAGAACTGTCATCCCCACAGTATCCAAAATAGTTCCTTCCAAACTGGAAGCACCATTGGTACCCACTGCTCCACTTGCCATAACATTTCTAGTAACAGTACATTAACAGATAAAGCAACAAAAACTTGTGAAACCCATGGAGGATATGTTTATCTAGGCTATAGAGCTAACAAGATTAAAGAAGAAGGTGGAAAGTTTGTAAATTGACTACAAACTTGCCCAAGTTCAACAGAAATAAGAAACACAAAAGGCCCAGAGAATTGGTGAAATAATCAAAATCTTGGAGAAGGATTTAACACGACAAAAACCTCTAGGACAAACCAAAGGAATGCTCTGGATCAATATCATTGACTATGTCAATGATATTTGGCCATCAATTCAAGTTATATTTGAGTAAACATGATTAGTGAAGATAGCCACCGAAACTATCCAAAAAGTGAAGGAAGAATTGGGGGATAAACCTGAGGATACCAATCAACTCATCCAATTCCTCAATAAAAAGAACAGATATGAGTTCCATGAGCTTAACATAGAAGATAGGATTGAAAATATTTTGGAAATCAGGAAGGTTATTTCCAAAAGAAAACTTATGCATAACTTAGAAGAGAAGTGTGATAACATGCAGGTAGCCATTGATAGGTTCATGGCTAAGTTTCAAATTTTAAGGGACAAGGTTCTTCCTAGTCCTATGGTCATCAATGACAAACTCATGACCCAACTGGACTATAGTGATAGACTTAGGAAATTTTCTAAGGAATAAGCCAACTCTTTAGCCATTAAAGCCTTGTGATCCAGGTGGATATTGGTGGCCACCTGCCAAGTCCACCTGGACCCCCACCATTGTCTTTCTCAGCATTTTCAGTTTCCTTAATTGTAGCACAACTTACTATTTTTAGCAGTTTTTCGGGTCCTGAACTTCCGGAGCCGTTTTGAGGCCCTAAACGACGTTTTTTGGGGAATCCGGGCGCAACACGGGTCCATGAAACATGGACCGGTGTTTCCCATTCCAACAATGATAGTGCTCGAATAGATCTTTCTAATGAGCTATTGTACGCGTCAAACGGAGATCATATGCTAAAGTTACGACCCCGGGAAGTTGATGTACCAACTTACCCCCCAAACGAGGCCCACAGTTTGGCGTTTCATCTCCTAGGGTTAGGTTTTGGAATGTTAAGGGTTTTTCATTGTTTCTCAACAATAAATAGGCCTTCGAGCCTCATTGTAACACAGTTCAGAGGCATGTAGCCATCACATCTCTTCTCAGAGATAAGCTACCATCGCCCTAGCTAGTTTATCTCCATTTCTGATTGTAAGCATATTCTAGTATTTTCCATTAATGAAATGAAGTATTATTTCCGCTGCATATTTGATTATATGGTTATCTCTGTAATTTTTTGTGTTCCTGTTTAAATCCAGATCATCCATCATCTAGTCAAAGACTGATGATCATAAGTTCATACAGAAAAAAATCAGCTAAATAGCGAGGAGAAAAGTTAGACTTTTCTCCATTTTTTTGTTTTCAACCTTTCACCATTCTCCTTGAGATGGCATGGATGAGACGATAGCTATTTGATTTTCTTCCATTCTTGAGGTTTCCTTGTCTGAATCTGAATTATTGGGAGTATGCTGATGTTTGTTTACTCCATTTTCCTTATTAACTTATTTGTAGGTCCTTGTTGTTCTGTTGGTATATGTGCCTTTTTGAATTTTTTCTCTTTTTCTTGTATGTGTTCTTCCTTATTTAGGATGGGTTCCTTTTTTGCGTCTTCCTCTTCCTCATCTAATTAATTTGGGGAAAATTTCCATCCTTTTGTTTGCTTCCCCGACTTCTTCTTCCTTCGTTGCTCTTTATTGGCTTTAAGGCATGTATTTTGTAAGTGTCCTATTTGGCAACATATTCAGCATCTGAAGGTTGTGTTTTCAAAATCAAGAATTTGAGTCCAGTTCTGCTTGTTGTGTATCAGTTGGATGAGATTCGAAAGGCCTTTATTGAGGTCCACCTCTATACATGCATGTGAAAGTATAGATTCGTTCTTCTATCCTTTGTTTGTCGATCTTTATGTGTCGTCCTAAGATATTTCCAATGCCTTCTAGCACGGGTTTATGACAAAAGTGAAGGGGGAGGTTATGTAGCCTAACACAAACCGACATCCTTGATACAATCATGGTGTTAGCATCAAAATTTTGGAACCATGGAGTGATGAAGAGCCCTGTGAAACCCCAAAACCCTGGGCCTTCCTGTAGGATAATTTCTCGTTCTTTCAATGACGCGAACTTTACAATGAAGAAGCCTTTGGAGCATAGGTGTATGTCACAATTTGTTGTCCAATTTTTAAATATCCAGCAAAAAAGATCCATTGGTTTTGGAAAAAAGTTGTTAAATATACAAATGAGGGCTTGTGCCTCATAGGTTGTGCAGAAATCATTTGTTTCTCAAAGCTTTATGTTCAGTTTTGGTACATAATTTTCCTAGTCCACAATGTATGGATTAGGATTATTATGTGTCTGATTTGATTTTTTTGTGGTTTTTTATTTCTCTTGGAGGACGCTTTTGTAGGAGAGACCAACATCATTATGTTCCTGATTCGGTTTTTTTCCTTTTGGTAATTTAGATCCAACAACACATCCTATTCCTTTGGATTTACTTGATCTCGATGCTCCTCTCAATCTCAAGTTGAGGATGATGGTGGTTGCAGGCATAATTTTATATTAATGTAAGTTATCTTGTAGGGATCTACCTCCGCAAATCAAAATTTGTAGGTGTGACGGATAGCCAAACTTGTACATGATGTTCTGTTTCATTTGTAGGATCTTATCAAAAGCCTGAACCCAAAGTGATGAAGATTTACCAGCCGGGTGTTTTATAAAAATTTGGAAAGTGTTCTTTTCCTTATCCAAATGGTTGAATGGAACAATTTTTGATTTGATGTCGATTTTTACTTTTGATGCTTGTTTCAGAGTCTACGTCTACATGGGCATATCTTGTATCTATCGTATCCATGTTTCCCTGTAATCTATTATGATTGTGGATGGATTTAACTGATCGGGTTCCTGTAGCCATTGAGAAATACTAGATCCACCTTGTTTTTAATTTTGTATGCTCCAAGGGGAGGAAAATTCTAGATCCAACAAAGGATACAGTAAATACCCCATATCTACTTGTGTCTACCACTATATATATAGATTCGAAGCAATATGACTAATCTCTAATTTGGTATACCATTCCACTTGTGAGATCTGGGAAAAAAAGGTCCAAATCGTCGAAACACAAAGGGTCCTCAGAGATTGGATGGGAGATCCCAATGATTTTGTTCACAACTGCTTCTACTCATGCCCAAAGCAGTAGGGAGATCTAGGCCTCATTGAAGGAGATACGAGCAAAATCCAAAGGATAAATGGAGGTGAATTCCACCACGTATCGCTAGTAATAGGGGATTTGGATTGATGGCATAAAAGCGAAAGGAAATCCTATGGTGCCCTAGCCATTCCGGCACATAGGTGGGTGAAAAAATGCATACCTGAAGAAGACAAAACTCTAATTGACAGAAAGTAGCAGAACCCATGCAATCTCAAATATTTTATATTCGTTTTTGATCTGCTTCTGGTAAGCTTGTGATAGAGTGTCACTGATTATTCCCCTCTCCGCAGACCCTCCATCACTATAGTACGTCACCCCAGATGCTCCATGCCAACAGATCTCCTTTGCCTCAGCTCCTCCATTTCCGCAGATGATATCCATCATCATAGACCACCTAGATCTTACAATCATTGTGAAGTAAATTCTGTCGAAACAACTAGATGGATAGTAGGCTACTAGGGTATGAAAATACCATCTTGTGGATATTTTGTACCATTTCCCTAGGGCTTAGTTTCTTGAATAATTCTTTCATTTCACCTTCTAACATAAAAGGTCAACACAAAATGTATAAGTGACACCATAAAAATTATGTGACTTTAATTCTTCACAATTTGAAGCAAAAAATCTATATACATGGTAATATTTGTTATTTTTGTACATCAACAAGTTCATGAAGCAACAATTGTGCCGCTAAATTAAGTATTACGTCATTTAAATATGCATAAGTTCGAATAAATATATAAGTGATTTTTGGACACAAAATGTATATATAGTTCATCATAATAAATTTATATGCAACATGCATTATAGCTAATCTTGTAAATGTGATTTTATAGTTCATTATTCATACCTTCCCTGGACTTCCCTGGCCAAGGCTCCAACTATTGAAAGATAAGGATGACTCCACATGATCTCTACAATATGTTGCATATCTCTCGAGTTCTGGTCGATCCATCTCTCTCAAAAACTTATCTGAAACACTAACAAATGGTGTAATTTGATCCTCTCTCTCTAAATTCTTCTTCTTTCCTAAGCTAGCTAACACTGCTTGCAAAACATCCTAAACAACCTCCCTATTCTTCTCCCTTCCTTGAGTTCTTATGCGGGATCAAATAACTAAATCATCTCAAAATGCAACAACTCTAGGTGGATAAGGTGCTAAACGAGGTCCTGGAACCCTAAATGCAATATTTCACATAACATTGGGTTGTTTATATGCATGACCTTTCCCAGCTCCATAGAATATGGATCTTGTATCTGTATAATTGGGATCCATGTGCTCTCAAAACTCGGCATACAATATCCTCCCAAAATATTGTGGAATTTCATTATTATTAGGGAACTTGTCGTTAGCAAATAAGAACTTCTCATAAAGAAATGGTGCAATATTAGGTTCATTAAATCTTGCAACCTTCAAACGATTTTTATCTCAAGGTTACAAGTCAAAAAATGAGAAAGTCATTTCTTTAGTGACCCTTTCTCTAAATTATTTAAAGGAGTGTCTACCCATAACTTATTCTCTCCTCTTAGTATGGATCATGTCATAAAAAACCTAAATCATCGGTCCAACCCCATGATACGCCACTATGAGATTCTCCAAACTGTACAAAAATAATTGGATATGATATCTAGTACATCTAGAGAGATTGTTGTTTTCTATCTCATTCTTCAATCTCACTAAATGTACCTTGAAGTCATCAAGAGTAAGAGAGGAGATGTTTTCTTCCCAAGGCACCTCCTTAGGAGTATCTATAGTATGGGGGTAAAAAGGTTCATATTTTTCATTTCAGGCATATTATTGAGCCCTACGACCTATCTCACCACCATAACATTCCACAAGAGAACAATCAAAAGCTGTAACATGATAAATGTTCACATACTATTTAAATATAAATGAATTTCACTTGGACAATTCATATTCAAAAAATGTCTACATTTAAAATTACCTAGTCCATGAACTCTCACATTCTCCGAGCCTTGATTCAAAGGACGATTTTCTCCTTCTGAGGAAACAAACTTAGATCTATTATGCCCTATACAAAACACCAAATTTCAAATTGTGCATAAGTATGAGGGATGGGATAATTTTTAACATTAAACATATGTTGAACAAGATTTATGTTAACATTTCACTTGAATGCTCCTAGACGACTCATAGACGACTCACTGAGAATCAACATGGCCAACCTCATGCTCAGAGCATTTGGCTATGGATGATGCTATTTTTTAACATTAAATGTATGTGAAAGAAAAAAGTCTTCACATGTTAAACTTTAAATTTATATATTGTCTAGACTTCAACATGTTAACTAGAAATAGAACGTTCACCTCTACCATGTGAAGTAGAACCAATATAATCGCCTCTACTCATTCCTAAAGCCTTGTCAACATATCTATATGCATGGGCTATACAATTTACGTCAGATTGTCAATCAAAAGTATGAGACATGTGCAATAACTTTTCATGCATTAAACATCTCACTTCAAGATTTATTTTCATATTTACCTGAACCAACTCTATCAAACAGTTGATTGGTTATCAAAGGCACAATACTCAAATCATTAATGCCAACCTCAATCAAGACCCATGCACCTATCAACAATGATATTTTTTCACATTAATACATGCATCAAAGAATATTATACACATGTTAAACATTGAATGTATAACATAGCATTTAACATGATACTAGCAATCAAATGTGTACATGTAGTACACCTAAGAGACCCCTCAAAATGCCATCTAATATGTTTTTTGGAACCTAATCTGGATCCTTCTAACAAGGGTTCACTTGAGGGGTTGTTTGATGCCATTATTCCTATATACAAGAGGACTAATTATTAATATTAATATTGAATACTGGCATTTGGCAAGAATTAAAGATAAATGGATTTAAATGTCTTTATTATTTAATATGAAAGAATAACCGTGCTAGAAAAGGGTTGGTATCAAAGAAAAAATTAACCATTTCCAAGGATAAGAAATTTCCATGGCCACTAATACTCTTTTCAATATGATCTTATAGTTTGAAGGATGGAAAAGAAGCACGATCAAAAGCTAAAAGCTCAATATCCTTCCATTTTTGGAAGGAGATGTTGCACATACATGACACACTGAAAGTTGTTAGTAAGAAATATCATATTTTCAAGCTTAGATAGCCACGTGAAATTGACGTTTAGAAGGATGAAGGAATCCATAAAAGGAGAACTAACTATGACGAAACCATTTTTAGGATGAGTATGAATATATATTTTGTTAATTTTTCCAAAAAATAATGGATCTTTTGAACTATCACTCTCACCCTTTGAAGATAAAAGATACTACATAGACAGACTTTGATGCCTTTAACGTAGTTAACAAAAATAATATGGAATTGGTTAAATTACTTTGATGCCTCTCACATAGTTAACAAAACTGTGGAATTAGTTCAAAATTGAATTGTACCTAGTTATAAACTAATAACTCATAAACATATTTTGAGGTGGAAACAAAAAACCTTCAACTTTGTTAATAGGAAACTGATCTGGAGAGATTGAAAGTTATCCATGAATCACCATTTGGTTGTGTTCCTTGTCATTAAAGAAATTTATTATGAAAATGGTACCAATAGGCAAGTCAAGTGCATCCTTAGATAATCCATCTGCAATAATAGTAAATTCTCTATGAATATGTGAAAATGAAAGCCAGTCAACAGTTGTGAAAGAATCCCTAGTGTCCCATAGTTTAAAATGTGGGTAGATGTTTCCAATGATGATTTTGTTGCTTTCCCATTTAATCCCCAATTTTGAATCACATGTAATTTGCAAAGTTTTAACATTTTTAATCTACAATCTTTTCAATTTCTATGAGAGAGATAAATGTGCCATAAATTTTCACGGGAAAGGGCAGATAAAGTACAAGTTCGATTGGAGTTTCATTAAAATCTCATGAAACATGTCAAGGAATTGTGATTTTTTTTCTAGTTTTCAGTGAAAGTTATTTGAAGCTTTATACATCCCAATGATAAGAATATGTATTCCGATAGCATTGCAATGAAGTTTGTGGCCCGAATTCAGATAGATCTATATGTGTAACAATGTTGGGATCAATGTCACCATTATATTTCATTAACTCATTAAGCATTGAGATATGAATCACAATGATTTTGAATATGCTATAGGCAACCCATGTAATTGACAACCTATGGGAAGGATTAAATTGGTAAGAAATTGAATTATGATTCAACAAAATTTTATTTGTTGATTTCCATATTGTGAGCATATAGTGTTTCATAGAAGTTTGCAATCAAAGTTGCAATCTAGAAAAGAGGCATTGTAGCCATTGTCAAAGATAGAGATCCTTGTATAAGATGGAGAACAAAGACTAGAAGTAAATTCTTCAAAGGATATATGTTGGCAAAGTGAGTAGTCTATAAGTTCCTCATTTAGAGATCAATTAGAAATGTAAATATAGGTGTTCTTTTATTACTTGGTTTTTAAGTTTCCCCAGGCTAATCAATACAATCTCTGGTATTCTAAAATTGCACTAAGCTTGAATACCAAACATAAAATTATAAAGTAGATAAAAATAAAAGGAAATCGTGACCACCAATAAAAGTGAATGAAATATTATTTTAGTTAACTTCACCAATAATCCCTACAAGAATATGACCCATGTTTGAAAATATGGAAGTGATTTGAATCTCTCACAAGAATTTCATGTTGGACAATTTTGGAGATGAATTTAATTTTATGACAGTCACCACACACTCGAAGAGTTTTAATTTACATATTTTTATTTTTTTATGAAAGAAATAAAAGTGCCATAAATGTTCATGGGCAAGGGAAGAAAGTTGTTGGAAAATATATCAAATTTTTGCAGATAACGATAAAACCCTCATGATTGGTGTTAATGATAATGCTGGTTGTCTAGGGAAAGTTGCGTACATTGTAATGGTAATGTTTGTGCTAGTTGAAAAATTGTTCCAGGATCCCTCCACAAATCTATTGTTATCCTTACACAACAAAAAAGTTATGGGTTGTTTCTCTCTGAAAATTTCTCATGAGGAACTACAGCTGATGGTAAGGTTTGGCGAGGGAAAAAATGGATACGAACACCTTGCTTTTTCCAATTTATACCTTTCAAACTTTTGGCCGAGATGTTTAAATAGAATTTGAACTCTCGGTCGAGAGTTTTAAATGGAATATAAAATCTTGTCTAGGATATTTTAAATAGAATCTAAACTCTCATCCAAGAGTTTCTTGCCAAGAAATTGTTTTCAAATGAACTTTCATCCGAGAGAATATATTAGAATCTAAGAATCTCGATCTAGAGATTTAGTTAGAATATAAAATTCATTTGAGAGTTTGAGTCCGAGAATTGTTTTCACAAAACTCTCAGCCAAAATTTTTTTTAGCTCTCGGTCGAGAGTTTTCAAATCTAGGACTAACTTTACTAAACACTCAGACAAAAGAGCTTCAAACTCTCAGTCGAGAAATGATCAAACTCTCAGTCAAGAAATGATCAAAATCTCGGTCAAGAAAATATTTTGACTTTTTTTCTCGACCAAGAGTTTACCAAACATAGACAAAATTCTCTCCACATACCAAAAAGTGTTTCCCATTTTCACATTTTCACCCAATAAATAATAAATACCATATATAAATAAATTTTGTATTAAAAATGCATACATTTTCAATGAAAAGTCATAAGGCCTTCCTCAATCATACTTACATACAAGGCCTCAAATTTGGAAATTGACTTTGATTATTTTATACATTCAATGTTTATATTTCTTGGTATATCCAATTGAAAGTCAAATTAAGGTTCTAGTACAGTTAATATTAAAACTTGACCTAGTAAAAAAATCACCAAGACTTGGTTTAAAAAAGAAAGAAAAAAATAACCAAACCTCGGAAAATAATTTATGGGTAAATTTTATCACTAAACCTAATAATTTTTTTAAGAATCTCAATAGTAAAGTATAATAATAATGGAGTCATCAAAGAAAAAAGCAAGGTTCAATGATGAAATAAATAAAGAATTATAGAGCCATACAAAGACATAAAATCTTTGTAATCTCATTTAGATAGCATTGAACCCATTGTTACAACAAAATATCACACTTCTTGAGATAAACTCTGAAAGCTCAAGCAGGGGCCCACTACACCTCGGGGGGGGGGGGGGGGGGGGGGATTTTCACCTCGCTAACTATATTATTGCTTCTAGCTAACAATCCTTTGACCTAAGGGAGCTCTCCTCAAGATAAGATGTTAGGGCTTGGTAGTTCGAATATTTGAGTTTGAAGGTTGCTATGGCTCAATATAAAGGTTTAGATCAACCAATATGCTCAAATAGGTTCCCAGAAAAATAATTAAGGGATTATCAAATGATCATGGAGAGGAAAACGTAATAAAATAGTTTTAAGGGCTATAAAGAATATTGTGAATTGGAGGATAGAAGATCATTGCCTTAGTTTCCCAATATATAATTTTGGGGGAATGCATATCAGGTAAAGGAATCAAACAATTTCATATTATACTTGGACTGATTAAAAGGTTCAAACAAGCTTTATGGAAAATAAATTAACTTATGCTACGATTTAAAATCAATGCTCTCAAATTTTCAAGATGATAAAGGTATAGAGATAACTACCTTTATTCCTCAAATTTCTTAAGGGTTTAGTTTAGCAACAAAAATGAAGAATATACAAAATAAAATAACTTAGGACTTCAACATTCATCCAATAAAACATTAAAACAAGAAGAAACAAATAAAATAACTTACTACACCATGCATCATCCAAGATCCACCATAAGAATCCATATAAATGTTTATTTTTGGTCACTGCGGACAGTATTCAATTTGGCAAAATTGAAAGAAAGAAAATTATTATTTTGAACTCATGTAGGCTCCAAAAAGTTAGCTCGGCCCAAATAATTGAATGGGTGTGACACTTGGTCAAAACCACTTGATTTGACCACTATATATACACATCTGCCCTCCTCCATTTGGTAAGAAATTCATATAATCAAAAATCATTTTTTCTTTGTTCACATGTGTGAAGGAAAAAGAGGAGAAGAAGATATACTTTGACCAACATTGACCACTCCTTGGTAGAAATTTATGAGGCACTATTTGAATGAACTTTGAGGTAATTTGACAGAGATTTTGTGGCAGCAACAGGAGACCGAATTTCAGCCCTATTGAAGATTGTTGACTAAATTTTGGGAAACATTAGGAAGGTTCAAATTTTGGTTTGTTTGACCAGGTTTGACATGTAAGAATTATGTGGTCTATTTTACCAATTTTGTCTGGAAATATTATATTGTAACTTTAATAAACTGAAGAATTCATCCTAGAAAAGATTGTTGGTTTTTCTCCCGAGTTTCAGTCTCGAAGGTGAAAAATTGTCTCTTTTTGTGCTTGGTTGTCTCTTTATGATCCTTCTATCATTATTTCATTACTATTGAAATTTTCTGTAACACCCTCCTCCCACATCCACCCAAGCAACTGGACAACCAAGGTAAACATGTGACGAGAGGCCACTATGATAAGATTCAACCTCCTTTGTGACTTTAAGGAAATGGAATCGATGGAACATCCCACATGGTCATCCAACATCATCCAAATAGACTTTAGGAGACAAGTCAGCCACTCAGACTTCCTATCCCTGGGTCCCACTGTTGTTTTAGAAACTTAGGGTAGGGTAACGCTCCTTAGACACTACACATGTAAGTTAGTATCAGGACTAATGCTCACCAGACACTGGCTAGGTGCTTTATAACGTTTCCCAGACACTCCCCAAGCAAGTTAGTCTTAGGAATAATGTTCCCTAGACATTGGATAGGTTCTTTATAATGCTTCCCAGAAACTGCCTAGGCAAGTTAGTCTCAGACTAATGTTCTGTTTTGCTAGCATTCCGAGATTTGAGCCACCTTTCTCAGCCCAAATCCTACGACACTACCCAGAATGGAATGATCACTTAGAATTAGTAAGGATGCAAGGGAACAAGGATGCAAAAGAAATAGGATGAAGAAGATGATAACCAGACCCCTACTAGCCATGACAGGCATTTTGTCAAATATATCATCAACATGTAACCTACAGGTGTAAATAACAAAATTAAGTGTAGGGATCTCATACTTATCTGATAATTGCTATGAACCATTGTTACCTCATGTCATTTGCTACATTACCCTCCATTAACTCATAAACACATTATCCATTCATTTACAAGTAAAAACATGTTGAGAGCCACACATAGCAGCTGTCATGAAATGTACATATAACCAGCATAATAGGAACAAAAATACAATAAACATATTAGCCATCAAATTTGTAAATACATTAGTACCTTTACACATGAAAATAAAGGGAATGGATTTCTCATTAATAAATGAAATGAACCAACCAAAGATGGGACTACCATGTTGCACCCGACTATAGAATGAATGAACTAAATCTCTCTTCAACCATTCACCCCCGTGCCATATTCCAAACATGAATGTAGGATATCATAGAAATCAATCAAAACTCATCCAGGGCTTCCAAAGGCCATCCACCTCAACCCATCAATATACCTCACAGTCAGACATCACTAAAACCATCATCATATTGGTCTCCATCAAAGCCTTCCAGGGCTTCTAGAGCATTTTTTCCAACCAAGGCTTCCAGGACTAATAACCCAACCCACAACTTATACAGGGCTTCCAAAGCATTTGTCCAACCAAGGCTTCCATAACTATTAACTCAACCCACAACTTATACAAGGCTTCTAGAGAATTTGTCCAACCAAGGCTTCCAGGACTAGTAACTCAACCCACCAAGGGATTATAGAGCATTTTTCCAACCAGGACTTCTAGGATTAGTAACCCAACCCAAGTTGTTATAGGGCTTCCAGAGCATTTGTTCAACCAGGGCTTCCAGGACTAGTAACTCAACCTAGGCTATTACAGGGCTTCCAGAGTGTTTGTTCAACCAGGGATTCCAAGACTAATAACTCAACCCAAGCTAAGGAAACATGAGAACCAACCAAAATAAAGAAATGAAAGTAAACCCATAATCACCATGGATATCCAAGAAATGGAAAGGCTAGGCAATCCATTATCAATCCCAACCATCCTCCATGCTAATGATAGATCATAACTAAGAAACCACATGCATGTGCCATGAATTCCAAAACTGGTTAAGAAATCATACATGCAACTCAGTACCTACAAGAAAATATGATGTAGTTGCTGATGTCGATGCCCTCTTGCACTTTCCTACTCTTCCTTTGCCTTCTTCCTCCAAGAATCCAAGTATGCCACACCCTCCAAGAGTGCTCCAAGAAAACTCTAAGTATCCAAGAGTATGAGAGAGAGAATAATGAGAGAGCTCCCAAAACTGAACTGACCAAGTCTTCACTGACCAAACTTGCCCACTGATCTTCAGAAGCCTTTTTATTAATGAGGCCTCTATTTTCTTTGTTTTCCATTATTTTCCTTCAATTTTCTCCTCACACGCAACTTGTGACCTTTCACCTTCCTTTTCTCCTAATTTCCATTATTTTCAAAAATAAATGTGCCAAAAATGCCATTTTTCCTTTCCAAAGCCTTAGTCATTTCCTTTATCCATAAACAACCAAATGAATGCCTACTAGGATGTCTTTCCCACCATTCATCTTGGAATAAGTGTCCCATCATCTGTGGTATTTATATATTTTTACATGGAATTTTCACCAAGGTTGTTATAGAACCCTCCCCCTTGGGAGAACACTATCCTTGGTGTTCAATGACACCTATAACCAATAATACTGCTGAAAACAAAACATACTTCCAATGGAGCTTTATAACATAGGTCGTTGTAGTATTTACAACGAATGACCCTCTCAAAATAAAAACATCATGACAACATGACCATATAAAAACCATACCGCATATTTGAGCTTTATAACACAGCTCATTATGATATTTACAATGATATACACGTATACACATTTTCTTAACCAACAAATAAAGAATATGATGCCTGCATTTGCAACAAGGGAATCCATAGGCTTATGCCTCCAAACTCAAAGTAATACCATGATCCACCTCCTTCCCACGAAGTCCAGAATACACTACAACGTCAAATCTATATCCAATGTCTAGTGCTACAATCTTGTCCCACTCATCCTCTCAGTGAACAGTTACCGGTTCATTGTTCCAGGGCACACTCCCAATGTGCATCTGATTCCATCTGGCAATGCTAATGACCAAAACAAATTCATCTGTGGCCTTCCCTTCACTGCTACATAGTCCCTTGGGAAATCTGATTAATCCCTTTCGTGCAGTCACTCACCTTCCAATTTCTGTTGACACCCCCATCCCAGGAAGTCCATCCCTTGGCAAGGCTTCCTCTCATCGGAAGATACAAAACCAAGGAATATAACTGCCTCAACACATCATACTGGCCATAGCATGGTCATGGAAATCAATGGACACTATGGGGTACTAGTGTCCCACTATGGCCCTATTCATGAATGCTTTCCTAGCATACTATTGCATGTTATAATTTCTTTTGTTGTTGCTACCAATTCTTGCAGTCGATTTCAATCACCTAATCAGGCATTTGATGCATTCCATGAAATGAGCATAACCATCACACATATGACCAATCCAAATTACAACATCAAGATCTCAACGAAATAACCCTAATCATCAAGTTAAATAACATATAGCAACAATCAGTTAACATATAACATGCTCATCAACAACATATAACCAAATCATCAAGTTATCTAAGATAAAACAACAATAGCAATGCATACAACCACAAGCTACTATCATTCATGACTATCTGACACATGCACATATATCATGAATTAAACCATAACATCAAATACATGTACATAAACCTAATGTATATAACCCTAATGCATATAACAATCCTTTGACCTACATACCTCCATGCCAAACATACAATACTTGTATGACGATATGCTCTTACCCCAAAGTCCAATGTTGCAGCCTCACTTGATGATCTGCATCTCCTACTTTATCTCCGCCAAATCATTAGCATCATAACAACCAATAGCACCATGATGAACTAAATTTCATACAATGACTTTACAAGGCATGTTTAACCTAATATTCAAACTATAACCAAGACCATGCATGCATAACAACTGTATATAGACATATAACAAATGAGTACCAAACCATATACAGATCATTCCAGCTAGACCCCAGTCGTTAATGCATGACCATATCAACTTCACAAACCATGACCTCATGCATGACAACAACAGCTACCTCACTATACGCATTTCCACATGCAGCCATCAACATGCATAAGCAATGCATAATTAACTACACATACGCATAAACACATGTAGTCGAGCATAAGTGATCAATTCTTGTAATCAACCTACAAGACTAGTACATGTAACCTACCATACAAGGATGTAAGTAGGCAACATAAAATAAACATGTAAGCAATAGATAACCATATACAACTAGTCATATACTCATGACAGATGCATTCCACAAAATCAATATCAAATTGTCCATGATAACCATACTATAATAGTAATCAATCATCAAGCAAGTGCAACAAGCACATGAAATACAAGTGTAAGAGACACACATGAAACTGACATGCATACATGATTAACACACACTGCCCATCCAGTCCAAGAGTTGAACCATGCTCTGATACCACTCTATAACACCCTCCTCCAACATCTACCCAATCAACCAACTAGCTAGGGTAAACATGTGACGAGAGGCCACTATGATGATATTCAACCTCCTTGGTGACTTTAAGGAAATGGAATTGATGGAACATCACACACAATCATCCAATATCATCAAAATAACATTTAGGAGACAAGTTAGCCACTCATACTACCTATCCCTGGGTCCTATTGCTATTTGAGAAACTTAGGGCAGGGTAACGCTCCCTAGACACTGCCCAAGTGAGTTAGTATCAGGACTAATGCTCCCCAGACACTAGCCAGGTGCTTTATAATGATTCCTAGACATTGCCCAAGTGAGTTAGTCTTGGGACCAATGCTCCCCAAACATTGGCCAGGTGCTTTATAATGCTTCCCAGACACTGCCCAGGCAAGTTAGTCTCAAACTAATGCTCTGTTTTGCTAGTATTCTGGAATTTGAGCCACATTTTTCAGCTCAAAGCCTAGAACAGTTCCCAGAATGGAATGATCACTTAGAATTAGTAAGGATACAAGGAAAAAAGGATGAAAAAGTAATAAGATGAATAAGATCATGGCAGGAATTTCGTCAAACATATCATCAACATGTAACCTACAAGTGTAAATAACAAAATTAAGTGTAGGGATCTCATACTTATCTAAGAATTGCTATGAACCATTTTTACCTCATGCCATTTGTTGCATTATCCTCCATTAACTCATAAACATATTATCCATTCATATATAGGTAAAAATATGTTGAGAACCATACATATTGGTTGTCATGAAATGTGCATATAACTAGCATAATAGGAACAAAAATACAATAAACATATTAGCCATCAAATCCATAAATACATTAGTATGTTTACACATGAAAATCAAAGGAATGGATTTATCTTTAATAAATGAAATGAACCAACCAAAGATGGGACTACCACATTCCACCTGACCATAGAATTACTGAGCCAAATCTCTCTTCATCCATTCACCTCGTGCCATATTCCAAGCATGAATGTGGGATCTCATAGAACACATCAATCAAAACTCATCCAGGGCTTCCAGAGGCCATCCACCACAACCCATCAAATAGTGATTCCACCTCACAGTCAAACATCACCAAAACCATCATGATATTGGTCTCCATCCAAGCCTTCCAGGGCTTCCAGAGCGTTTGTCTAACCAAGGCTTCCAGAACTAGTAACTCAACCCACAACTTACACAAGATTCTAGAGCATTTGTTGAGCCAAGGATTCTAGAACTAGTAACTCAACCCATAACTTATATAGGGCTTCTTGAGCGTCTATCCAACCAAGGCTTCCAGGAATAGTAACTCAACCCACCAAGTGTTTCCAGAGCATTTGTCCAACCAAGGCTTCCAATACTATTAACTCAACCCAAGTTGTTATAGGCATTCCAAAGTGCTTGTTCAACCAGGAATTCCAAGACTAGTAACTCAACCCAAAATGTTACCTGGCTTCCAGAGTGTTTGTTCAACTAGGGATTCCACGACTAATAACTCAACCCAAGCTAAGGAAACATGAGAACCAACCAAAACAAATCAATGAAATCAAACCCACAATCACCATGGATATCCAGGAAATGGCAAGGCTAGGAAATCCACTGTCAATCCTTACCATCCTCCATGCCAATGACATATCATAACCAAGAAACCACATGCAGGTGCCATGCATGCCAAAACTAGTGAAGAAATCATACATGCAACTCGGTACCTGCAAGAAAATTTGATGTAGCTGCTGATGTCGATGCCCTCTTTCACTTTCCTACTCTTCCTTTTCCTTCTTGCTCCAAGAATCCAAGTATTCCACACCCTCCAAGAGTGATCCATGAAAACTCTAAGTATCCAAAACTATGAGAGAGACAGACAATAATGAAAGAGCTCCCAAAACTGAACTAACCAAGTCTTCACTAACAAAACTTGCCCACTAATACTGAGAAGCCTTTTATTAATGAGGCCTCTATGTTCTTTATTTTCCATTATTTTCCTTCAACTTCCTCATCACATGCAACCTGTGACCTTTCACCTTCCTTTTCTCCTAATTTCCATTATTTTCCTAAATAAATGTGTCAAAAATTCCATTTTTCCTTTCCAAAGCCTTAGCCATTACCTTTTCCAATTTCCTTTAGCCATAAAAAACAAAACGAACACCTACTAGGATGTCTTTCACGCCATTCAACTTGGAATACTTGTCCCATAATCCGCAGTATTAATATATGTTTACATGGAATTTTCACTAGGGCTATTACATTTTCTATGTATAATTGCTTAATGATGTATGTGAAATAAGTAAACTTGGTTAAAAAAATCATTAGAAAGTGATTATCAGTTTAGAAGATCATATTTCCTTGAAAACTCAACATGATATCAGAATCTAGGTGAAAGAGAAGCCATTAAAGAGACTTGAAGAAGCACTTATTACTGGGGATAGTATTGGAAATATGGTAGCCATGGTCGATATTTTCATCATGAATAAATTATAAAATTTTAATCTTAATTTATACCTCCTAAATTACTCAAGTCATTCTTCCTTTTTTCAAGTCGGCTAGGTCCCCAAGTGGCACCCATTTGGCCCCCTTCAAAGACTATTTATGTGCGGAACTCCTCATTTAGGAAATTTGCATTACATATTCTTTTGTTTATTCTAATGAAGCTAGACTAGAGGAAAGGAGGATGAAAAATAGAGGAAAGAAAGAAGGGAGGTTTTTCATCTATGAGATCATGTTTTGGTTATCTGTTATCTTGACATCATGCTTTTATTGGGTGTATTGATGAATAATTAACTCTCTCTCATAAGGAAAAAAGTTTGGCTTTCCCCTTGTGGGTTTTTCCTTGACCTCAAGCCTAATTTATGTCCCTCTTGTCTCATTATCTCATGGTTATTTTTCTACTGCTCTTTCATGTTTATATAGTTCAAAATTTATTTTGTATAACTGCTTAATGATACTAGATGAATTATATGTGAAATTAATGGTAATTGATCATTGAGAGTAGTTATCTATTGAAGACGATTATTTCTAGTGTGTTTTCCCTAGAGATATTAACAAATACACAATTATTTGTTTGTTGGTTAAGGTCAAGCCGAGTTTCTATTAGTCCTTGGAGGAGGGTTGAAGCCATAGCAGGGAGGTTGAGAGGCCTCAAGTCATGAGAAAATAGGGTCGTGGATGAATAAGGCGAAGCCACAGGCCTAGAAGAAGCTGATAAAGGCCTCAATGTGAGCTACATAGGGGTGAAAGGCTTCATAGGTGACCTCAAGAGGGTTGAAAAGGCCTCAATATGAAAAGAATAGAGGTCGAGAAGCCTCAAAAGGTGTCTAGAAGGTACAAAGTGCCTCAAGATGATAGTGAAGAGAATATCAAACATATGGATGACACAAATTTTAGTTAGTCAGACCACATTTCTAATACAATTGAAGCAAAGGCACACATTTGTTTCAAACTGAGGAAATTGAAATTGGGACCAGATGATTTTTTTTTGGAAGTATTAGAAGCAGTGGTGAATTCGAAGTCCCTAGCACAAGATTTTGAAAATTGTGAAGTTCATTAATAATATGAGTTGGTTAAGGACCTTAATGACTCTTGTTTCAAAAGGAGGTTTATTATATCCATGTCCTTGAAGATAAATATATATTTTGGGAACCAGGAGGTGAGTTTAGGTTAGATTTTAGGAACATCTAAGGAAGTTTTTTTGTTGTAAGGTTATTGTTGAGAATTGTTTTTTGGAGTGTAACACTGAACTGAACTCAAGAAAGTATGACCAAGAACTAGGCTTGGAAGGTTAGTATAGCTAGAACAAATAAGACTAACAGTCTATTGATTGATGTTGATAAAAAATATGAAGTCCCTGTGTGAGAATTTGAGAAGGACATTATGTGTAGTTAATACTTATATCCATAATGCACAGTGGTCAATGATTTGGTTGTTGAGGAAGATACTCTAAATCTAGAGGGAGTTAAGGAGAAATATTTCTTCACCTATAAAGCAATAAATTCAAGTGATGAGATTCATAGGATAATTTACAACGTTGTTGGAATTACAAAGGGTTTCAATGAAATTTTAAAGTATTAGGGTTTGTAAACCAGAAAAGTTTAGAAGGATATGAATTTTATTAAATTATTGATCCTAAGGGTTTGTGAAACCCTAGAATGAGACCTAGAGTGTCAAATACCAGTGGAGTTTATACTTGGTTCATCTTCCTAATAGCACAAAAAATTACTTAGGTTGTACTTGATGCTTTGGTGTGGTTAGATAAATCAAGGACGAAACCCTGTATCATACAATCGATGTAAGGAAAGGTAAGCTACATGCATTATTAAGTGATGATGAGGACAAGGATGAGTAGTGTCTAGCATGGTGAGTTTACAGTTGGATTTCAATGATTTCGGCAAGAACACAAGGATCAAGAGGGAGTTGAGAACTCCCTGCAATCCTCAGATCAAAAGATAAGTACTTAATATCATTATTCCTTGATTATTATTATTTCTAGTCATCCTCTTATCTTTATATCTTTTTCTTGGTTATAATTTTTTCTTCCATGTCCACCTAATGAGGTTTGTAGGTACATCGTGAAGGTTGTCAAGGCTTTGGAAGTAGATGAAAGTAATGGGAAGAATGATGATTTTTGTGTGGAAAGAGGCTTCTCCCATAATAAAGCATAAAGTCAAGTAGAGTGATTTGTGTTCAATTGAGAAATTGTGCTGACATCTAGAATCGTTTCAAATGCTAGGGAAAGAACCTAGATTAGAGGGAGAAAGAAAGCCAATGGGTTTGAAGGATGCCAAGAAGGAGGAAATTGCGTCAAGAACTAAAGGGAAGTCAATGGTGACTTGCAAGTAGATATACAAGATCAAACATATTGTAGATGGTAGCAAAGATATGTATAAAGAAGGATTCATGGCAAGAGGATTCTCCCAAAAAGAGGGAGAGGACCATAAGGTGACATTTAATCCGATTTCCAGGTACACTTCTATTAGTATTATTATTTCTGTTAATTTTGTTATGGATTGGAGATTACATCAGATGGATGTAAAAATCATTTTTCTCAATGGGGTGATTGAGGAATAAGTGTAAATAGATCTATCTCGGGGATTTGATGCACATGAGAGGGAATCTCATGCTTGCGGACCTAAGAAGGATTTATACAAACCTCGGGAATGGTATACTTGAATTCATGGATATCTATTGAGAAGGACACACATGACATAGGGAGAAACAATAGCAAGAGGGTTTTCTTTTGTGATAGAGGGAGAAGTCAATGGCTGCTTCCATTTTAGAGGGAGTTGACCTATGAGTTCCAGATGAAGGATCGATATTTGATGCATTAATTCCTTGGTCAAGGGAAGTATACTATTGAGATCTTTCATATTATGGACTATAATATTTTTAGACAAGATGCTTAGAGACATGAGATCTCTAAGAGTAGTATGCCTTCTATGAGTGGACCATGCCATTTAGCAGATATGCTTCAGTAAGTAGTGGTAGAGGGAGCAGGGAGGATTTCCACAACAGGATTTGTTCCAATGTTAGAGGGAGCACCTAGTTAGGGTGACCAAAAATTGGTTGTGGTGATGGATCCAATGAAGGAAGTCATCCAATTTATGGTTAGGAAAAGGTATGTGGCACAATATGTTTTGAAGTGTTGAAATGGTACATTTGGATATGGATTGAGATATATCTCAAATGATGAAGTACAACTACCAAGATATACAAATTCATATTGGGTAGAAAATGTAGAAGAAAAGAATAACACATTAGGATGTTGCTTTAGTTTTGGTTATGTTATGATATTGTGGATGAGCAAGAAGAAGGTATTTGTCACATTCAATGCTACAGAGGCTGAGTATATTAGAGCTAGTTTCGCGAATTGTGAAGCAGTGTGGCTTTAGAAACTACTCATAAGATTGTTTGATTATGATCCATAAACTATCATGGATATTCCACTAGACATTTCATCACAACAAGTCTGGTAATATTATATTAAAAATCTAAGATTCTACACTATTACAATTTTATTTAATTTCTAGATCTATAAAATTAACTGTAATTAGTGCATGCATGTAAAATTAAATCAATAAGAAGAGTAGAGAAAGAAAAAATAAGATCACACAGACATAATACACAAGATATGCTCTCTGGGAAACCTTTCAGGAGAAACCTATATGGAAAGTGAGGTCGCTTCGCTCTCCTTCTCTGTTTGGAAATATGGCTGTAGATACAAAGAAGTAATGTCTATGGCCCGCTGGCTGTGCATAGATCCTCTCTGTGTGCTCTACCTCCTATCTCTCCTAGCTATCTTTGCTCAAATACGGAACAAAATTCTCTCAAAAGAATGGAATGCCTCTTCCTCCTAGTGGCCTGGTTATAACATACCCCGATAGCCTGCTAATGGTTAAGTTTAACTATATCAACTCTTAAATAGAGTTATAAAATAGACTCTTCTAGAGTTTTTTACATCACAAACACGTGGCTAGCCCCTTTTCCATGAATTATGGGGGCTGATGTGGCATCCTCCCAAACTATAGGTGTGAAAAGAGGAAGTCAACTTCTGAGTGGCATACCTTTTGCATATAGAGTCCAAATGACATGATTCTTGCATTGTTGGAAAGCTCTCTATTTCACCAAATGTGTCCCACCAGTAAAAATGGTCCCGTGAGATGATTCCTCCACATTTTCCAATCCAAATTCATTGAGATGGATGACAAACAATATAATGATCCAATTTAGATTAGATTAAGTGTTCGATATTATCGTAATGACAAGTCGAAGAACATTGATATCAAGTACTGAGACATGGTACAAAAGGGAGCAGTATGGCTCCAGTACATTTCTATAGAAGAGTAGGTTTTTGATATTCTCACACAACCTATGTCCCAAGATGAAGATTTTTTACTTCAGGGGCAAGCTTGGAGTGGTTGCGAATGATTCCCTCAGTTAGAGGGAGTGTTGACGTTGTAGCACTAATGACATACATTATCCCTAGGTTACGATATTGATAGGTCAAGGGTACTGACTAGGGGCCATGTAGTGTGGCAAGGGAGAATGTCTGAAAGAGCATCAAGGATCAAATTTCTCCCTTGACCAGAAGGTTCTAAACATATTTCCAAGAGGTACTTTCTTATTGGGTAAAGGGAGTGCCTTTAACATCGGGAAAGTGTTTTACCATTCAATTGGAAGGTAGTCATGGTAATTGGCCCAAGGTTTCACCATTTTTTTTGGTCAAAGGTATTGAACCTACTCCAAGTAATGAATTTTTGAGCTAGTGATCTAGGACAAGTTTTGATGACCTTGGTCAAAAGGTTCTGATCATAACACCAAAATTTTTGGCTAGTGGGTTACTAGATCCATTTACATGATGTTGATGTAAGATGCTTTCCACATGATTCTAGATTAAAACATGGAGTGGATGGATACATCAACATATCAAGCTCATTCAGTCTTTTCTTTGGATGGAGAAATTGTTCAGCAAAGAGGACATCTGAGAAATTGAAAGTTGAATACCTCCCTAGCTAAGAGGGAATGTTGATTTTTAATAACTGCAGTTAGTATTAAGGTTGACCAAATTGAAAGAAAGAAATATTTTTTTTGAAATCATATAAGCTTTAGAAATTCAAGTCGACCCCACCAATTGAATGGGTTTACCCTTGGTCAAGACCAACTTGATTTTACCACTATATATACTCATTCAAGCTCCATTTGGAAAAAAATTCAGATCATCAAAACTCATATGTTCTTTGTTTACACATGCGAAGGATAGTGAGCAGAAGAAGAAATAATCCTCACCAATGTTGACCATTTTAATTTGGAAGCTCAAGGAAAATTCCCTCCTTTGGACAGCCTTCCTCATCAAGAAAGACCCCTCCTAGCCCTTGGAAGAATTTAATTTGGTTGAGGAAAAATATATTTTTAATATGGAAACCCACATGTGCAAAAAAGGATAAGTTGGCCCAAAAGAGAAATTGGACACCCTTTGAAGCCTAGAAAATCAAGTCAAGTGAATATCATTTGGATATCATCATCAATCATATTCTTCTTCTCTCTTATTTTATTTATCTCACACAGGTTGGAGGTTGGTTCATGGAATTTGTTTGTACAATTCTAAAATTGCAAGGTCTCAACTTTCACGTGTGGATTAGGGTTTTGTTTTGTAGCTGTCGGGTTGGAACCGGGAAATATTGGTTGTAAATGCACACATACACGATTTTTTGTGTGGCTGAAGAGTTGAAGCCACACACATGGTCACTAGCTTTGTGTGGCTATCACCTAGCATTTTAATAATAGGTGACCACAGATTTTGATCATTCACTGCAGGCTAGAAAACTATGATATGAAGCAAATCTATCTATTGTGCCATCTCTGAGATATTTTTTTGGTTGGTTTTTTTGGATAATATTGTTATTATTGAATTGGAATATTTTACTCTCTCTCTTTGCTAAACATTTTATGAGAATCTAATAAGAAGAATAATTTGGAAGAGTTTTTCACCTTGTGGGGGTTTCCCCTAGTCTTTGACCAAAATTGGTGTCTCTTATTTATCTTTTATTATTCATTGCATTTACTTTTCTATATACAATTACTATTGATAATTGGAAGATTAAATTGTTTTGAAAATATTGCTTATTAAATATAATAATTGGGCCAAAGTAATTGTAAAAACATAGAAGAGTGGAAAATTAACATGGTATCAAAGCTAACATGAAGAGAAAATTCCAAGGAGACAAGAGACAAGAGAAATCATCTTATAAAGAAGCTAAAGGATCCTATTTGATTAGGTCAATATGTATACCACTTACTTTGAGGATAATGAGAATCTTTCTCACCCATCTAACTTTTTTGATTGGAAGATAAGTTTGGAATTCATATTGGATGACAAAGATGTTTCAGAGTATGTACAAGGGAAGGTACCTGAGCCTCACAATGAATTATTTTTCTGCTATAAAATCTAGGTACAAGAAATGTGATATCAAAGATAAGAAAAGTATCATTGATGGTTTATAAGATCATTTTCTTGATTTGTTAGTAACTTGAAGGCATCCACGGATATGTATGACAAGCTAGTTGGGATGTATGAGGTCAACAACTTGAATCACACTCTATCCTTGAAAGATCAGCTTAAAGAGATAAAGATGTGAAAAGGGAGAATATTTACAATCCTATATCATGAGGGTATCCCATTTAAGGGATGGATTTCAAGATGCGGGTGAACATGTATCTGATAGGGAGTTGGTATTGGTCACTCTTCGAGGTCTTCCTCCTATTTGGGAGACCTTAATTACTAGGCTAAGAAAAAATAATGTATTACCTTCATTTGATGAGATCATTGGTAACTTTACTCAAGAAGAGACCAAGATGATTGATAGAGGGAGAATTCAAAAGCATTAAGAAGGAGACTATATTGCATTTTACTCAAGCCAAGATGAAATAGGGAAAATAAAGACCATCTAGTTTAAAAAGGATTTCTCCCAAAAAAGAGGAAACTAATAGAATATTAAGGGATATTAAGTGCTTCAATTTCCACAATTGTGGTCACTATGCCCAATATTGTCCAAGAAAGAGAGATGCTCCAATTTCCAACTAAATCTACAATAATAGCAGGCATAACGATAGAATAAGAAGTGATGATAGAAGAAGAAGTGATGACAGAAGAAGAGGTGATGATAGGAGAAGGCGAGATGATAGAAGAATAAAATATGATCAAAGAAGAAGAGATGATACAGATGATCGTGAAGAAAGTCCTCATCCTTAAAATAAGTCAAGAAACTATAGACACTTCTGCAGGTATAAGAAAGTCCTCTCAAATCTAGTTGCAAGGAAGATGAGTTTGAATATCATTCTTGGGGAAAATGCTACATATTCATTGAAAGGATTTGGTACTGTCAAATTTGACTTGGAATATGGATATTTTGTTATTCTTCATGAAGTGATGTATGTTCGAGAACAAAAGAATAACTTGGTATTTATTTCTGCTTTGGAATATAAAGGTATGAGAGTAGCCTTCATCAAAGGAAAATTTTTCACATGGCCTTGAAAATATCGTATGATGGTTTCTTTTAGATTTGGATCTAGAGTTTAAGGACTATATATATTTAATGGGAGACCTCTTCTAGAAATGGCTCATGACACTAATTATAAAAATGAGTTATGGAACTAAAGTGAAAATAAGACGAGGGGGCCGTTCCCCTCTAGCAAGATCAAGACCGATGATAATCCTAAGCATAATGGAGTGACTGTGAAAGGAAAAGTTTGGAAGGATTCCATGGCCAAAGAATATGAATTGCATATGAAGAATGATGTATGGGATGTTATGTCAAGACCTAAGGGAAAGTCTTTTGTAACTTCAAAATGGCTATTGAAGATAAAGCATGGAGATGATTAGAAGTACAATGTAAGGTTTGTGGCTTGAGCATTCTCCCAACAATAGCAAGGAGACTATGTTGACATATTTTCTCCAGTTTCCCACAATTATTAGATTGATTGTTCCCTTGCTACTAGTCATGGATGGACACTTCACCAGTTGGAGGTAAAAACGACATTTCTTCAAGGTATGCCTTTGATTTTGGTTTTATAGGTTGACGATATAATATTAACAGGTAGTGAGCCTTTAATGATAGAGTATAAGAAGGAG
This sequence comes from Pinus taeda, assembly GCA_000404065.3. Classification (NCBI taxonomy): domain Eukaryota; kingdom Viridiplantae; phylum Streptophyta; class Pinopsida; order Pinales; family Pinaceae; genus Pinus; species Pinus taeda. The sequence continues at coordinate 28,955 of APFE030619504.1, forward strand.
TTGGCCTCTGAGTTAGAGATGAAATATCTTGGTTTGGAATATGCTTTTAGAGATGTGAGACTTCCTAGATACACCAATGTTGACTGGGCTAGAAGCGTTATTGATAGCAAGAGCACATCTAGTTGTTGATTTAGTTTGGTATCTTCCATGATATCTTGGATGAGTAGGAAACAATTTTTTTTGGCTTTGAGTATGACAAAGGAAGACTATATTGCTTCTAGCATGGCTAGCTATGAGATAGTTTTGTTAAAGAAGCTTTTTGCAGAGTTGTTTAAGCAGGTCTTGGATATAGTAATAATATATTGTCACAACAATAGTGGGCTCTAATTGGCAAAGAATCCTATATTTCATGACAAGTCCAAGAATACTTAGATTATATATCATTACATACGTGACATGGTGCAGATAGGACCCATGGGACTCCATCACATTTCGACTGATGAGTAGATAGAAGACATTCTTACCAAGGATTTACCGAAAGGGAAGTTCTTGGTCTTTAGAGAGAAACTTGGACTAATAGATGTGACCCTCTCAGGTAAGGGTCTTGGATAATCAAGGACATAGAGATATGATATTCCACTTGTATAAGCTCTCAGGGTGCAAAATTGAGCCTAAAATCTCTTAGGATTGAGAGAAGACTAGATTTGATAGAGTATACCCCAACGTTGGGTGCGGAGTTTCATTATCTTCTAGATTCATAGGTCTTGTTTCAGCCAAGTGTATACCCTAGGAAGACTGCACACCCCTCCATGCGAGGCTCTAGGGGGTACTATCCCCCCCTAGCTAGGGGTTCCGAGGGCAGCACTCGTGAAGCTAAAAATAGACAAAAAATTTCCTTGTAAAATATTGTAATTTCATATTCAATATAGCTCGTTCATTAACCACATGATTTGATGGTAGAAGTTATGTTAATATTGTGTGAGAGCAAAGAGGAAATTACAACAAATCTGTTGTAGATTATATCTCTTCATCTTGCTAGATAATATAAAAGGAAGGATTGGTTGTTTCTTCATGGACATAGCCCAAATTAGGTGAACCACATATATCTATGTCTCTCTTATTTTATGTGTTTTTGTTTCCATAATATTTTATGTGTTCCATTGCTTTGTGATTTAAATTTCTAACACCCAGTTGTCATCTGTCTTTCCTGCCAATCTAGCCAATGGGTGTTGACTGCTTCATTTATGCATGATTCTTACCATTTATGGTAAGTGGCATCCCAATCAAGCTAGAGATGCAGGTGTTCTACCACTAACTCTTAAGGGTCATGTTGGAAATATCAACAAAGTTTCTTGGGTTGTAGCATTGAGTTACCCGTTGGCAGAGTTTCCCAGGTTGTAGCATTGAGCTTCTAGTTGGAAGATTTTCTCGAGTTGTAGCATTGAGCTCCTCCCTGGCATAAATTCTTGCGTTGTAGCATTAAGTTCCCCACTGGAGGAGATTCTAAGGTTGTAACATTGAGCTCCTCACTAGCAAAGTTTCTTTGGTTGTAGCATTGAGCACCCTGCTAGTAGATTTTCTCACGTTGTAGCATTAAGCTCCTTGCTAATAGATCTTCCCAAGTTGTAGCATTCAGCTCCCTGCTAGCAAAGATTCCACGGTTATAGCATTGAGCTCCCAGCTGGCAAAGATTCTAGGGTAGTAGCATTGGGATTTATGCTAGCAAATGATTATGGGTAGTAGTAGTGGTTCCCTAAAGGATAGAGGGTGGTAGCTTGATCCACCCTATGATGTCAAATTATTCTTATTTTATATTCGAGAGTGTTCAAAAAATGAACAAAGATGAGAAAAAATGAAATTTGATTTGATATTTGAGATGGTACATATGTTGTAGTCAGTAATTTCTCCCTAGCTAAGAGGGAGTGTTAATTTGGAATTTTAGGGACAATTCCCTCCTTTGGAAAACCTTCCTCATTAAGAAATACCCCTCCTAGCACTTGGAATAATTTAATTTGGTTAGGGAAAAATGTATTTTTCATATGGAAACCCACATGTGCATAAAAGGACAAGTCGACCTAAAAGAGAAATTGTACACCCTTGGAAGCCTATAGATACAAGTCAAGTGAATCTTATTCGGATATCAACATCAAGCATTTTCTTCTTCTCTCTTATTTGATTTGGCTCACACAGGTCTAAGGTTGGCTCATAGAATTTGTTTGTACAAGTTTGAAATTGCAAGGTCTGAGCTCGCATGTGTGGATTAGGGTTTTTAGATGTAACTGCAGGGTTGGAAAAGGTAAATCTTAGTTGTAGCTACACGCATATAGGATTCTCTATGTGGCTAAAGAGTTGCGGCTTCACACATGGTCACTAGCTCTGTGAAGTTGTGACTTCAAGTTTTGATAACAAGTGACTGTAGATTTTCATCATTGACCGTGGGTTAGAAAACATTGATATGGAGTAGATTTATCTATTGGGCCATCTCTTAGATATCTTTTGGTTTTTTGGTTAGATAACCTTGTGATTGGTGAATTGGAATATTGTACTCTCTCTCTTTCCTAACATTCTATGAAAATCTAATAAAAAGAAGAATTTGGAAGGGTTTTTCCCCCTTTTGGATTTTTTCCATAGTCTTTGACCAAAATTGGTGTTTCTTATTTATCTCTTAATGTTCATTACATTTATTTTTCTCTCTATAATAACTATTGATCATTGGAATATTAAATTGTTTTGAAAAGCTTGCTAATTAAAGATAAGAATTGGGCCAATGTAATTGTAACATCATAGAACAGTGGAAAAGTAACAGACCACTCTAGGACCGAAATTTCTGAGGAATTTTCTGATTGAAATTTGAGTTAGGTTGAGTGATATTCTATGGTAGTTGTAGGAAGATAAATTTTAGCCATGTTGACTAGGCTTGACTGAATTCTTGGCAGCAGTAAGAAGGTCAAATTTTTGGTTTGTCTGACTAGGTTTGACTTGTATGATTTTTATGGTATGTTTGACCAATTTTGACTCGAAAAATCAAATTGTAGCTTTATTAAACTGAATAATTTCTCCTAGAAAATATTGCTCATTTTTCTCCTGAGTATGGGTTTCCCAGGTGAAAATTTGTCTCTCTTTGTGTGCTTGGAAGTCTCTTCGTGATCCTACTATCATTATTTCATTATTTTTGAGGTCTCCTATGTATAATTACTTCATGATGCATGTGACATAAGAAATCTTGGTTAAAGGAATCATTGGAAAGTAATTATCAGTTTAGAAGATCATATTTTGTTAAAAAAACAATAAGAAACAAACCACATCACATAATAAATCCACCCAAGAAAAGTTGGTCAACTTATCCATCCATATCACAATTATAAGAGAGAAAAATCACAAAATTTTCAAACCTTCTAAGGGATTTATCGCCCCAAATCCAACCATTGTTTATGTTTGTAGCTCGTGTTGTTACCTCTACATAGGGCTAATTAGTGTCTAGGCATGAAAACATTTCCCAATGTCTCTTTAGGATACTGACTCAAGTATTGAGTAAGTTGTTTTTGTAGCTTAGCGAAAGTCTAACTTAGAAAAAGCACATAAATAATCATGTTGATTATTAGCTTAAAAAAATTAAGAAAAGTAAAGTATATAATTTAATGATCATGTTTAAATCTCAACCAATAATCTCAAGTGAGGTGAGATATAATCTCATCCATCCATCACTTTGAATATTAGGGTTATGGATTTAGCTCAATGACAAGTTCTAAAAGCAAGGATAATGAAGGGAGAAGGTACACCATAAAGAAATACAAGACATTGAGAAATAGACTCTGTCAACTAAAGAATGAGATGCTCATGTGTCAAGTCCAAGGAAGGCGTAGGGGTCAACATAGGATATCTAGATCAGCCAACAAAACCAAGGATAGATCTAGAGCATAATCAACTAGATGAAATATCGGTTATGGTGTATTGGTAAATTCCTCAATTGGGCTATTATCCTTGGATATGAGTCCAAGTAGGTTGGAATTATTAATTTACTGAAGAATTGTAGACTGGGAAGAATTTGTAAGTGTCACATGTGATTGAGATTGGTTTTGTAATTGTGATTCCACTAGATATTTTGTTAAGAACCTAGGTGTGCTTTTATTCAATACATCTATGATAAATCTGCTAGGAACTAATTTTCAAGGGCTTGGTTCAAAAATTAACATGGCTATTCTCCAAAATTTTAGGTGCCAATTTCATACAAGCATCACATGAGCTAGGTTCAGTTGTGATCGTATGAGGCATAAAAGTTATTTTCAAGTCGGGTACAAGAGGATTGTACAAAGGCCATATGTTGTACATCAGCCTATGAATTTTTTATTTTTTTTGCTAAAAAAATCCAAAAGGGCAAACTGAGAAGAAAAAAATTGCAACCAAGATAAATTGTAAAAGATATAGAGATTTTTTTTTTAATAAAGGTTGGGTGATAGCTCAGATATGGTTGGGTGGCTATGCGAGACCTATCATCCATAGCCAGTGTTATGATCCTTGCACCTTAAAAATGATAAGAAACTAATAGTTGCAGTCTTCTTCAAGGGGGGAGCCTCCTTTTACAATTGATACAATATACAGGACAATATTTCATGATCTTAAGACTAGGTCTCAATGTATATATAGCAGACAAAGGGTACCATTATAATAAGATAAGACCATGACATGTTCTAGCAAGCATAATAATATAACAATAGACATGTAATCACTTAGTCACTAAGGCTTAACAAGGGTTTTATGTGTTAATATAGGGCTTAACACACCCCTTTCTTTCAAAGATGTGTAGTCCTCAAAAATTGACTATCTTCGCATGTTGCTTCTTCCACAAGTAGATTCTTCCATTTGATGAGGTACTCGATTGTTGCTCGTTTTCTCAACTACCTAGTCCTTGTTTCCAAAATTGTTTCTTCTTCTAATATTATTTTCCCTTCTTCATTAATCTCTGATAGAATATTTTGGATTGAGATCTTGTCATTGATTACTTCCTTTAAGCAGAAAAACATGGAAAATTACATGTACACATGAAGATGGAGGAAACTCCAATTTGTAAGGCATGATTCCAATCCTTTGCAACATCTTATAGGGGCCATAATATATTGGAGCTAATTTATTTTCCCTCTTTTGTTGCTTGAGGAAAATTTGTTTATATGGTTTTAGTCTCACCAATACCCCATCCCCCACCTCAAATTCCCTTTCACTATGATTTTGATCTACTTGTTGTTTGATCCTATTTTGTGTCATAATCAAGTTGTGTTTCAATAGTTTGAGAACCTACTTTTGGTGTTGTATGTGGTCCTCTAATGCTTGAGCCTTTATAGTCCCTTTCAAGGGTGATGAGATGGATGGAGGATGATACCCATAAATTTTCACAAATGGTGACAATTTTTATAAAGTATGGAAGGATGTGTTGTATGTTGGAAATAATAAGGGGGGTGAATCAATATATTTTATCAATTAGTAAATTTAGTAATTTTCAAAGCATTAACAAAAAGTAAACATCAACACATCAAGAGAACAATGCCTAAGATGTTTTAGGTGGAAACCCTTTTGGGAGAAAAACCACAAAATCATTTTTCTAATAATTTTGAGTAAAAAATATTCTTTAGTTCGAACTGAAAAAGGGAAGCCCCAACACCCTAGTACTCTAGAAAAATGTTCAGCTTAGTAGCTCCAATTGGAAGTATGCTCTAACACCTTGGTTTGATTAGCTACCACTGATAGGATGCTCCAACACCTAACCATTTTTTCCACATCATTGTATCCGTGATTAAATACAAACTCATTTATGCTCTTGCATTTTCATCCTCACTCAAACACCACACATTCACTTGGGCATCATAGGGGGCCACATAGTCGCATATATCCGAAATTCATCTTCCATATTCCAACAAGAGTCATAATATATATGGATAACATTAATCAATCTCAAATGTAAGCATAAGAAAAACTCAAATATGTGTATGAAAACATAAAAAATATAAAAATCGAATACAAGCTTATATATTGATTGAATGGGCTTCGAAACTGAACGGAAAATGCATCAAGTTATTCCTTAGAATGAAAATAACTTTCCAACCGATTAAAAGTAAAGAATGAATAATGTTTATATGCTGAGTAAGAAATTGTATTAGGATAAAGTACTTGTTAGAGAGTTTAACTGATTATGATCTTTTAGATCTCAATATTATCTTAATGTTAAATCAAAGAGAAAGGAGTTAGATTAAAGTGGAAGAAGAATGAGATTATCAATATTGATATCTTGAATCAATTCTCATGACTTCTAAAGCATATTTATTACCCTAATTACAATGCCTAAACAAAAAGTTGAAATGAATACAGAGTAATGATACCTACTTGGAGAGCCATGAATGTGATGCACAATGAACTCATGGTTCTTGTGGGTACCATAGTCTATGTGTTAGGAATGGAAGTGAACTATATTTCATAATTAGTAACATAACCTCAAATTGCACTTAAATCTAACTTAAACCACATGATTTTTTGTACCAACAAGCCTAATAATAGGAAATAGTGTATATACCATCCCTTACATGTACTCAGTCATCCTAGGTAAAGAATTTACATGGACTCTATGGGAGGTTTACCAAAACATAGGAAGGGACCTTACTACCTATTTGTGGTAGTTGACAGGTTCACGAAGATGTGCATTCTCATGCCCTATAAAAATACGATTAGTAGGAAAGAAGAAAAAAACTTGTTCATTGGATATTTTGGGTGCACTTTGGGATACCAAGAAACATAGTTTCAAATAGGAACACAAGATTTCTTAGTGAATTTTAGACTACATTGTGGGAGAATATGAACACAAATTTGAAGAGGTCTACGACATTCCATCCATTGAAAAATGGGAAAATAGTAATCAATAAGACTTTGGCATATTTTGAGGGTTTAAAATTAGAAGCATATGAATACTTGGGATGAAAATATGTTATATATACAACACTCATACTATATAGAGTAGTCTACACTTATTCTGCTAAGTCCCCACTTGAAACTTGTTTTTGAATATTCTCCACCTTCACCTTTGGATATTGCATGTAAGGATTTCGGGTGGATCTCATAGGGGATGCTTTAAGAAAAATAAACTTGTGCAGAAGATCATGTAGATCCATCTGTAAGTGTAGGGGATAGTGAAGAAGTTACAAGTAAAGTAAAAGGGAAGGTTTGATCAACACAAAAGAGAGAAATTATTGAAGGTGGGATATAGAGAATGGTTACAGTTGAATAAGGAGATGCTACAAGGTCTTGGTAAGAAAATCAAGACTTTTTGATATAGTCCCTTTGAGATATTGGAAAAGGTGGGAGATAAAGAATATAGAATCAGTCTATCCCAATACATGCACATTTACTCAATAGTGAATGTGAAATATATGGAACTCTATGAGCCTTTCATATTGGATCAGGAAGAGTAGGAGGTACTACTTGATCAATAAGATTCACATCCATATAGATAACATAAGCAACAATATTCTTAAAGAGGAGTTTATTTTTTTCTGAAAACTAAAATTTTAAAATATGTTTTTCATGTTCCCTTTATCCTTTTCTTAATGTTATAGTTCCAATTAATTTTATGATTAAGGTAGGATTTGAGATATTTGTAAGAAGTGACTTCCTCAGAGTTGTTATTACTATACACAAAAAATAGTGTGTGCCTATTCTTTTGGACCTAATTATCATAACATTGTTTCATCATAGTTTAAATACCCATTCTTCAACATAAATCCATAATAATTCTTAATTTCTTGTTTAAATCAAAGAGACACTTGGCCATAAGAACAATATATTTAGCTTAAAGAAAAATGGTGGTGACTATTTTAGTAAAAGTAGTGCTACTACAATCTGTTTTTTCTAAAAATATCTCTAACTTGGGAATGTAAAGTTAAAAAAGAAATAAGAGTACTAATGACAACCTTGCTTAACTCTTATATTAGAAATAACTTCCTCACACCAACCCCTCAGGTTTTTGAACTTAGCAACAAAATCATATTTATAAAAATTTATCTTAATAACTTTCAATACAAAAAGAACATTTAAATTTTTTAATTTCTTCCGATGATTAATACAAAGCTTAATTCTAAACACCACATTAAAAAAATCTAAAAACAACCAAAAAAATTGGTTTTTCTATTACCAATGCATCCCAGTTTCTTAAACCATGGTATAAAATATTATCACATTTTATTTTATTTTATTGTGCATCTGTCCATTCTGAATTTTCAGGGCAAACGAAAAAAACATGTTTTGAGCCCCGAAATAGAATGGTGCAGAGATATATAGTGGGAGGATGAAGACATATGTTTTGGGCCCCTAAATAGGATGCAGAGACATATGTATTGAGCCTCCGAATAAAGTGTCGCAAACATAAGTTGTAATTAAGATTGAGCACCCATTAAATCAGGTTGCTTAATTTTGTTCCATTTGAATGACTCAAAGTAAATGTTGGAGTATCACATTTCATCCTCAAAGTAAATGTTGGAGTATCACATTTCATCCTCAACAAAGGATGATGGTAATATTTTCTTCTCATGATCACCACATGGATGCATTACTTAAATCATCAACTCAATTTGTTCTGGTCATATTTATCGATCTGTTAAAGTGTTAGAGAACGATTTGTGGCACCAAATTCAAGCTCCAATATAGTACAAAGAAAACCAAAGGAATAACTCAAATTTTCATCACGTGGATGTCCAAATTTTTATATAATACGCTGGCGCTTTAAACTGTTTAACTTAGAGATCCAACATTTTGTTGACAATGTTATAAACATTGTGAGAATTAAGAAATGGGTTTAAAAGACAACAAAGCAAACTGCCTTGCAAGATACATAATTGTTGAATGGAACTAATTATGTGTAGTACGAGTGGCTTAGAGTTGAATTATATTAGATTAAGTGTTGTAATAGCATATTAAATTAGGATCAAGGTTACTTCACAATCAGGAAACCAGGTCTTCCAAATGTTATATATTGTCGTTGTTGTCTCTGTTTTTAGTTGTAGGAGGCAACATGAAAGGTTTGAGTAAGGGGTGGAGACCGTTTCTTTTTGTAACAACCTAACTTAAATATCATGAGATCATTGGTTGAAAGTGATGAAAACACTAGTGCAAACATGCATCTCTGAAGAAAGAGGCATGTAATTCTTTTGGTTGACTTGTTTGAATAACAGACTTTGAATAGAATATTGGAGTGTTTGAGTGGAGTGGTAATGGTCACCATCTATCACCATCTTCTTGATTTTAGAGCTTGGAATTGTTGGGTTGTGTTATATTCTTTCCATAACTACCCCCATTAGGTGGGCAGACCTACCTATGGATTTGTGCATGGATTTCACACATGGTTTTGGGCATGATGTTTTTATGTCCATGGTATTTTGTAGATTTGGTCAAGAGAACCATGGTTATGTTCTAATCCAGGGTTAATGGATTGGGGTTATGGATGCTTCAGCATATATATATATATATATATATATATATATATATATATATATATTTTCCATTGAAAGGAACATAATGAAAAATCAATCTGTTAGTCCCAGTTTTGGGATCCAGGGGAAAATATTTATGTATATTTGTTTTATGTTTTATATTCTCGTCATTGTTTATTTTTTATTTTTTAGAATTCGTATGCATGTAATTTATGTATGGGGTTAAAGCCTACATTTGGTATCATATTTATTTGGCTTCAATGGGACACCTTTGATGTTGAGGGGTTTTTCATTGGGCATGTATTAGACCCTGTTCAGTGGGAGATCTGCTGGATTGATTCTTGTGGTGAAAGAAGATGGCAAGCAGTGGAAAGATAGATATCAAGAAATTTAATGGTTAGAGTTTTGAGTTGTGGAAATCGATGATGGAGGATCTATTGGTGGATAAAGATTAGTGGATCACGATAGTTCCGGGTACAAAACCAACAACAATGTCAGCTGAAGGCTAGGTGAAGTTAGATCAAAAGGAGAAGAGCACAATACGATTGTGTATCTTAGATTCAGTATTGTTGAATTTATCACGGGAAGCTTCGGTGAAGGCTTTGTGGGACAAGTTAGGGACTTTGTACCAATCTAAGTCTTTGGTGAATAAATTATTCCTACGAAAAAAGCTATATAACTTGAGAATGAAAGATGGAGACTCAATGACAAAGCATCTAAATGCATTTAATGCTGTGGTAAGAATTTTATTATCCATTGATATTAAAATTTCAAATGAAGATAAGTGCATCAGTTTGTTGTGTTCTCTACCAAATTCGTGGGATAGTCTAGTTGTTGTAATAGATAGCAATGCAATTGAATTGCAGTTTGATGAAATAGACTCATCCTTGCTATCGGAGGAGATGGGAAGGAAAAATATGGAGGGCCAGGATAGTGATGCCTTGTTTGTACAAGGACGGTCCTAGAATAGGAACAAAATTAAGTCCTTGAGTCGGAGATCTAAATCTATAGGGAGATCTAAATATCCAGGAAAACTTGTAAAGGTGTGTTGGAAATGCGGAAAGGAAGGGCACTTCAAAAGGGACTATAAATCTAAAGCTGCTAAGAAAGGAAAGGGATCTAATGATGCTCCTTCTATAGAGGTGAAAACCATCTTAGATGAAGGTGGGGATGTGTACTTGGATTTCTCTTAAAGTACATATGTAGATCATGATGCATAGTTGATTGACTCAAGTGCATCCTTTCACTCAGATAGAGAGCGGTTCTGTGAGTATGAGAAATATGATGGGGGTGATGTCTTCTTAGGGGATGCCAGGAAGGATAGAATCATTGGTTGCAGAAAATTCACGTTGAAGTTGCAAGGTGGAAGGATTAGTACACTTCTGAGTGTTCTAAATATTCTTTTATTGGTCAGAAATCTAATTTTTGTAAGCAAGTTGGATGATGCAGGTGTAAAAATAGTGTTTGAGAAAGATACCTACAAGATGGTTTGGGGAGAACTGGTATTGATGTGGAGATTTTGGATTGGAACTATGTTCAAGTTTCAAGGTAGCACTATTATTGATCGGTACAATAGTTCTATGGTTCTTGAAAGTGGAGTAGAAAATCTAGTGGTATCTAGAGAAAATACCATTCTATGGCATCAAAGGCTTAGACATATTGGAGAGAAGAGCCTTCAAATACTTCATGGTAGTGGTATGGTAGAAGGTATGTCTACTAACTCTCTAGATTTTTATTTTTGTGAAAATTGTGTATATGGGAATCAGAATTGAGTGAGTTTCCTCTTTGATGGTAAGAGGGTGAAATAGAGATTAGACCTTGTGCACAGTGATGTGTTTGGACCTGTTTCGGTTCCATCACTGGGATACTATGTGTACTATGTATCATTTATAGATGAATTCTCAAGGAATACATGGATATATTTCCTTAAGAACAAATGTGAAATCTTTGACAAGTTCAAAGAATTTGAGGCTCTGGTGGAAAACCAGATAGGGAAGAAGATAAAGGTGTTGAGGATAGATAACAGTGGAGAGTTTTGCAAAAATGAATTTGAAGAGTTCTATAAGAAGTGTGGTATAGCACAACAAGAGACTACTCCATAGAAACCTAAGAAAAATGGAGTTGCAGAAGGAATGAATAAGACTTTGATTGAAAAGGCAAGAAGCATGCTCAATGGTGTCAGCTTAGGACAAGAATTCTGGGCAGAGGCAGTGGAGACTGCATGTTACCTGGTCAACAGATCACCTTCATCAGCGTTGGAGGATAAGACTCCACAAGAGGTATGGAATGGTAAGAAGCCTTCTCTTTCATAGCTGAGGGTATTTGGATGGGATGCATATGTACATTTTCCAAAAGAGAAAAGAACAAAGTTGGATAGAAAATTTGAAAAGTGCATCTTTATTGGGTATAAGGATGGTTTACAAGGTTATAAGCTTTGGAACCTAGAAACAAAGAAGGTTGTTTACAACCAAGATTTGGTGTTTATAGAGGTGAAATATGTTATTAAACATGAATTCCTACCAAAGGAACATGAGAAGATAGAGTTTGAGCTAAAGGAGGAAGAATATGACTCTACAGTAGAAGAGGAATCAGAAGATGAAGAGCCACAAACTCCAATTGTGAGAAGATTAGTTCGAGAAAGAAGGTATCTAGAAAGGTATAGTCCATCTTCTTTCTATTTAAATTTTGCTTTATCTATTACTGATGATGATCCCAGAACTATGAGGGAAACAATAGATTCAAAGGATGGAAAACTATGGAAAGAGGCCATGGTTGATGAAATAACATCTTTGCACAAAAATGAGGCTTGGGATCTGGTGGAGTTGCCGGCTAAAAGGAAACCCATTGGCATAAAATGGGTGTTTAAGAAGGAGATGAATGCAGAAGGCAAGGTGGAGAAATACAAATCTCGGTTGGTAGAAAAAGGTTATTCCCAAGTGTCAAGAATTGATTTTGGTGATATTTTTTCTCCTTGTTGCCAACGTAGCTTCTATTAGATTAATTTTATTTGTTGGTGCTACTTTTGATTTTGTGGTAGAACAAATGAATGTGAAGACAATATCTCTTCATGAGGATCTAGAAGAAGATATCTACATGATCAACCGGAAGGCTTTGCGGTGAAGGGTAAGAAAGAGCCGGTATGCAAGTTAAAAAAATATTTGTATGGGTTAAAACAATCACCAAGGATGTGGTGTTTGAAATTTGATACATTTATACGGGGACTTGGCTTCACCAAAAGAAAACAAAATCATTGTGTGTATTTTAAATTAATTTTTGATCATGTTATTTATTTGGTCATTTGGTCTTGTATGTGGGTGATATATTGCTGGTTGGAAATGACAAAGAAATTATCCAAGATTTGAAGACCCAATTATCCTTGAAATTCGACATGAAGTATATTGGTGCTAAAAACTATATTTTGGGCATGGAAATTAAATGATATCAGGCAAATAGGAAGATCTGGTTAAACAAAAGGAAGTGTATCGAGACAATATTGCAGAGGTTTAATATGTAGGATAGCAAACCGGTGAAGGTTCCTATTCTTGTAGGTGTAAAGTTATCTGCTGAATAATGTGCCAAGAAACAAGAAGAGGAAGAGGACATGTCCCGTGTTCCATATGCAAGTGCAGTTGGTATCCTGATATATGTAATGGTCTGCACTAGACCAGACATTGCACATGTAGTGGGAGTATTGAGCAGGCTTATGTTAAAACCAGGGAAGGAGCATTGGAAAACAGTGAAGCAGGTTTTCAGGTATTTGCGTGGCACTAGTGATTATGGTTTATGCTACCAAGGAAGACTAGAATTGGACAAAGTTTTGGACATCCATGACTTTATTGATGTAGACTAGGCTGGAGATATGGATCAGAGAAGATCTACAAGTTGGTATGTGTTTAACTTATTTTGAGGTGCAATAAGTTGGATGAGTAAGATACAGTTTATAGTGGTACTCTCAACTACAAAGGAAGAATACATGGCAGCCACTCATGCAAGCAAGGAAGCAGTTTAGTTGCAAAAATTGTGTTCAAGTATGGGGTTAGTACATCGAGCTATAAGTAAATATTGTGACAACCAAAGTGCATTTTTCTTGGCAAATAATCTTGCTTATCATTCAAATACAATTCACATTGATTTTCAGTATCACTTTGTGAGGGATATGGTTGAGGATAAAATGGTGTTTTTGGTAAAGGTGGACACTTTGAAGAATACTATAGATGCATTGACAAAGTCTGTGAGCACTGAGAAGTTCTTTTGTTGTAGATAAAAAATGGGTGTTGCAAGGATGGATCAATGACTAAACTCTCATGTGGCCCCTTGTGGAAATAAAACAACAAGTGGGAGAATGTTGGGTTGTTCATATTCTTTGCATGACTACCCCATGCGTGGGGGGTATGTAGGGAGACGATGGCTCCCCTGCATGGGGTTTGGGACAGTGCCCCAAGATTTTTTTTTTCTTTTGGACACTATATTAGGTGGGCAGACCTGCCTATGGTTTTGTGCATGGATTTTGCACAGTTTTTTGGGCATGATGTTTTTCTATCCATGTTATTTTGTAGATCCATTCAAGGGAACTACTTTTATTTCCTAATCCAGGGTTAGTGGATTGGGGTTTATGGATGCTTCAACATGTATATATATGTATTGTACCATTAAAGGGAACATAATGGAAAATCAATCTAGTAGTCTCGGTTTTTGGATCCAGGGGAAAATATCTTTGTATATATGTTTTATGTTTTATGCTCTCGCTATTGTTTATTTTCTGTTTTTTAGAATCCATATGCAGGTAATTTATGTATAGTGTTAAAACCTACAAGCATGACCTCCTTCTTAGAAGATGGAAATGGAGTGTTAGTTCACTAAGAAAAGGTGCCATGTTTAATGAAAAAGTTAGAGTGTTGGGTTATCGGAGGTGGACAATTTGGAGGTGGAAACGATGACCTTCCTTGGTCTAGTATAGTTTTAGATGCATATTGAAATATATAAGGAAGTGATCCTCCTCATAAAAAATAAGTGCATTATTATGTCTTGGGAATAATGATTGGATTGGCCACTTGACTAGATGAAGGCAAGGAGAGTTCAACCCCTAGAAGCATGCGAAAATTAATTGAAGTATTAATGTAATATTAATGTTCAAAGGGTGAAACACTTTGACATTTTTCTAATTTTTTTGATGAAGGTTGGATTATAGAAGAAATAGGTAGTCATAACAATGTTGGACTTATACCGTGTCCATAATAGAAGACAACATGAACAATAAATACATCCAAGAGGCATTGTTCATAGAAGCTGGAAAAACATACTCTCTTCAAAGGAAGAATTGGACACTGGATAGTTGTATAGCAATAATTATGGATGCATGGGTATAGTTAGGATACCTGGAGGAAAAAAATATTGTGGATGTTGTCAAGGACAACAATGACTTCTAGTGAGTAGGATGTAAGCGACTACCCTTAGATGTCTTCAACCACCTCCATCACATGAGCACCTTGGCGGTCACTGATTGTCATAGATGGACATGTCAGAAGGTTAATTGATAGAAGACTCAATTTTAGGTGCTCTTGCATGGTGGAAATGAACACCGTGAACATGCCATGTGCCCTCACTTAGATTAGGCACATCATAGACCCTGGTAACTCACACTAGTTTTGGATGGAATAAGAAGCTTGGAAGGGAAAATGCAGAGGGAATTAAAAGTTGGGGGGATGGTTAATGACCATGTCCAATCAAAAAGTATGATTCATGAAACAAAAAATATTGGTATAGAGAATATGACTAACTTTAATATAGGCTTGAGTATTTGGGATATATGTGGACCAAGGAGTTGTGCACTTAGACTACATGTAGACCCAAGGAGTTAGGAAATCAACACTTGGGGGGTGTAATGGATGGAATAATATCATTTAAGTACAAGAATCCATGGATCATAATAGTGGGATGCACTTATTCAACTTACATTCATTAAGCACACATCCATTAGATGCACTTGGGCACATTGTGCATATTTTGACACAATTGAGAAGTCCATAGCACTTTGGACACAAAGTCATTGCATGTTGGGTGTTCCTTGGGAAAATCATGGACGGTGGAGTTCCCACCATCAAACACAACTAGAGTTGGAAATGTGGGAACTTGGGTCCACTTAGGTTCCATAATTAGCCTTACTTTATGTTGACACATGACCCTAAGTGGATTTATAAGCAAGAAAACATAGCCTTATATTAGAGTGACATGGGGAAAAAAGTGTGTACAATATGATATTTTGACATATGCCCCTCTATTACATTGAAACATGAACCCAAGTTAATTTATAGGCATCAAAACATAGCTTTATCTTAGAGTGACATGTGGCAAAAGGTGTGTATAATAGGATATTTTGACATGTTCCCCTCTATTACATTGACACATGGTGATGGGTGGCCCTATGTCAAACCAATATGTGGAAACCTATAAATTAATGTTATGTAAATGCATGACCCTATACTATATTGAAACATGATTACATTTGGTTGGACTATTCAGTGACAACAAGTGGTTGAATGCTATCCTAACACACAACCCTATTCTATGTTGATGCATGGAAACACATGGTTTGATGTTGTGCTAACATGTGACAATATTCTATAGACACACATGGTGACACATTTCTTGTTGCTACATTGAGTCATGGACATATCCTATATTAATTTACCTTATTCTACAATAAAACATAGTGGCACATCACCCTATGTTACACGCTAGCCAATATATAATGATATATGAGAAGGGTCATGACCCTTGACAAGCCACCTTTTCATCATGGAGCCAACTTGATATTTTTCATATGAAAATATCAACCATGTCTACTTAAAATCCAACACTCCCTCTTAGCTAGGGAGGTCCTTTTCATTCTCTCTCTCTCTATCAATCTCAACATAAGGAAAGCTAATAGCATCAAACCAAACACCATTTTTCATTTGGCCATACACATCACATTCCATATCTCACAAAGATGACTCATCTTTCCTGACCAAATCATAGGTCTCATGGAACATCCAATGAAGGGATCACACCATCAATCTTCTCAACTATACCATAGGTCTCACAATGAGAGAGATTAAAATACCATCAATCATCCTACAAAGGAAGAGATGAAAACAATACACCATCAATCTCATCTCATGGAGAGATGAAAATAATACACTATCAATCTCCTCTCATGGAGAGATGAAAATAGTAAACCTTCAATCTCCTCACATGGAGAGATGAAAATAGTACATCATCAATCTCCTCACAAGGAGATTATTTTATTTATGCCTTCAATCTCCTCTCAAGAGAGATGAACAAAATATACCATCAATATCCTCTCAATAGAGATGAAAATAATATACCATCAATCCCTTCTCAAGAGAGAAGAAATAGTACACCATGATTGCAAGCCTCAAAAAGAAACATCCCGACCTCATAGGTCTTATAGTAACCCGATGATGTTATCAAGCCAATGCTCCCTCTCAATCTTATCCTTCTCGTAACCAATCAAACTTGCCCACATCAACAAGACTATGGAGGTTAATCATTAAGGAAAGAGTCCATATCATCAACATTATCAAGGAGCTAAAATTATTTATATCATCAAGGAGTTGAACTTTATCAAGTCATCATGAATTGAATCCATATCATCAAGGAGTCCACATTATCATCAACAAGGAGTAAGCATCATCATTGTTAAAGAGTAAGCATCAAGGAGTCTAGATCACCATCAAAGAGTCCAATCACATGATCCACATCGGCATAAGGAATCATATGTCAATATCATCAACAAAATTCACATCATCGAGGAGTCCATTGTTGAGATTTGGTAGCTTGAGAGGTACTCCAAGCACTACGGTTTGGGGTGTGGAGAATGAGTGCAACAAACTTGGTTTTTGAGCTTAGAACCCAAGGTGGGCTTCACACCCAAGCTTGTGAGTGTGAAACAACAAGTTGTTTGAGTGATTTGACACTTGGAGGTGTTCGAGAAACCGTAGAGGAGCAAGGGGCAATGAAAATCACTCAAATCGGAGGTCTATAAATGGAGATATGAATTTATTTATGTTGTTGGTGGATTTTGCACCACATAAGTCAAGTCCACTTGGTGTGTTAGTGTGCCACAGGGACAATTAGTTGGAGCCACATGAGAGCATATGAATAGAAGAGAAGTTGGAGGAAAAATGACACATCCAAAGTGCATCTTCTCATAGAAATACATCTCTAAAGTAGCCACAACTCAAGGAGGAAAGGGCTGAACTGTTTGAGGAATTGTTTTGGTGTCTTGTGGAAGGTCTAGTAGATCTGAGTTGGAGTAGAGGGAAATGACATGCCTTGAGGCAAGTTCTAGGTGCTTGTGCATGGATTTTAGATGGTCTTTCCTCCCTGTTTTTACCCTCCAAGGTTTGAGGGTAATTGCAACACGGATGAGCCCAATTCAATGCCATAAAAGGGTGTTGTGAGGACTATTTCAGGGATGGCAATTAGCCCAAGAACCATTGTGTGGGAGCATGAGGTTAAGAAGGTAAGGTCACGGTCATTAAGGGACTATTGGAGCAATTTTGGAGGGATGTAACCATTTAATCTATTGGGTTCCCTAACCTGTGAGTGAGATACAACAGTATGCAAAAAACCATAGGTATGCATTTTTTGAAGTATTTAAGTTGAGTTGATGTTAGTGGATTAGTAGCCTAGGTTGGAAAGTTGGTATTAGATGCTTGTGGACTGTTGGAGGGTAGCTAGAGAGTGGACCAAGTGTGCCCTAGATGTAGTGCATTGAAGGAGTAATGAGTTTACTAGGAGTGGCATAATTGATGAGCTCATTGACTGATATTTAAAGGACTAAAGAAGGAAGTTATAAAGGAGAAGTTTGTATCCCAAGTTCATTACGAAAAGAAGGACATTTAACAGCGATAGGTGGCAACCCTCCTGGCCTATGTTTGTCTTCATTGGAGCAGCACAAGAAGACAACAATAAGAAGAAGTTGCAAGTATTTTAGGAGAAATAGTGGGAAAGAAGACTTGAAGCGTTGTGGCCTTGAAGGACTAAGGAGCAACTTGTGAGCATGAATACCCTATGTGTTGGTTTTAGATGGACTTATGATTATCTAAAGGGAATATTGGAGAGCTAAGTTCAATGGCCTAAAGGAGCTACTACATTGATAGAGGCGGTGTTGCAGAATGGAAGTGAAGGACCCACAGTATGTTCAGGATACAAAAGGGTAGTTTTGATTAAGCTCTACATAAGCTAGATCATCAGTGTAACTTATTCTTGTATTATTATACTAGTGGATGTATGAGGACCATTATCCCTGGTACAAGAGCCCAAGATTGTTGTATTATCAGTTTGATTAATATAACAAAGTTGGCTTGTTGTAAAATTTTTAAAAATTTGTCCATATTTATACATTAGTAGATTTACTGTTGTATATTGTTCTCTTGTGCAAAGTAGTTTGTTGCAATACCTGGATTGGCAATGTCAATGATTTTAAGATTCTAACCTACACTCTAGTATCGTGGAAAAATACCATCCATGTCATCACCGAGTCCAGCCATTTCATTAAGAAATCCATGTCATCATCAAATAATTCTCATCATCCATCATCATCACTATGTTATCAAGAAGTTCAACCATATCATCAGGAAGTCCAATCTCGTCCATCCTTGCTCAAGACCACTCCCTCTTAGTCTTAATCATTTTAGAATCCAACCTTAATATATAGCACACCTCCTCCAAGTTTGCCCACTTCTTTTTTTGTAAATTCTATGTGAGTCTTGTTGTCATTAAAGCGTGAACCATTTCACTAAACAATTTCTTGTTCCAAGAGAGATCCGACAAAAAGATGTAGAAAATCAACCGCGCTATGAGTTGTATTCAACACTGGCAAGGACACATGACGTAGCAGCATCAACAAAAGATAGTTTGGCTGGAAAAGCATCTTTGGCCCCTCTAATAATCCGCAGTAATAATCCATGCACATAACTACCACCAACAAAGCTTGCAAAACTCTGATCATTACAACAATTAAAAATTCACAACCTTCAATTGATTCCCCTTACTTTGATTTCTCTACTTTTGTTGAGGAGAATCAAATGGAGGAAAGAAAATCCTTCTTCATCTCATATACCGTATCAGATAAAGTCAAGATCGCATGGTAAAATTTATTTTAATGTTTATATTAATTTAATTGGTTGTATATTGCTTCCCTACATGGAAAGGGAAATGCATTTTATTTGGTGATGTTAGCATAAAGTTTCTCCTCCCTGGACACTTAACCCATATTTAGCCATATTAAGTTAGTGAACCATAGAGATTATGCAAGCCTCAAGAGTATGCAAGCCAACAAGACATAGAGACATAACCATAGTAATTATGAAAATCGTAGAGAACATAATGTGTGCCAATGTAATGCGTATGTGATCCATAGATAAGGCAAAATGTGAGCCATAATAGAATGTGAGACACAATAGAGATAAAAAGCCATTGAAAATATGGATGTGAACCATAAAGTAACAAAATAGAGGCATACGAATCACAAATATCCATCATATGCGAGTTATTGAGCCATAATTCATTAGATATTATGCTTATATATTTTCCATCTTTGGTACCATGTTGATTTTCCAAGCCTCAGTAACCTCACATACCTGGCCACAAAAGAACCCAGAATCCTCTCGAACATGAGGAGCACGTTGGCCAACATATAGTGATCCTCTCCAAAATGGGGAGCAGGATTCCCAATATATAGTGATCGATGTGAAGGGTCACGACCCTTGAAAATCCACCTTTTGATCATAGATTTGACTTGATCTTTTTCATAAGAAAACACCAACCATGGCTACTCAAATTCCAATATGATATACCAACACATGGGTTTTTTGTGCATTAATATCATTGAGGATTAACTTTATGCTATGTCTACACCAAGGCCCTAGAGTGTGTTGGCATGTGGTGAAAAGTGGCCTTATGCTATGATATATGTGTTTGTGTAGTTTGCTAACACAAGGCAATAATTAGCCCTATTATACACTGACATGTGGCCCTATAATTTATTGAAATTGTGTTGAGAAGTGGGTCAATATTATGTTGACAAATAGCCCTATAGTCTACTAACACATGAGAATAAGAGCCTTATGGTGTATGGACACATTGTGAGAAGAGCGATAGGTTATTTTATAAAAAAGTATGGATTGTCTATCCTTGTTGCCCCTCTATATGGAACTATAATCAATAATTCACATAACACAATCTTCACATCAATTTCATATATGGTAATTTGTAAATTGTGTGAGATTTTTTCACATGAATAAGTTTGGAAAACAAGGATTGATGAAATATGTAGTATATGAGACACTACTTTTGTCGCTTACTCAAATCAATATCTGATAGTAGTATTATATATTAAACATTTTTCAATTTTACATCATATTCATAATATATGGTAGATAATTATGAATACATCAACTATATTATATTTTATACCTAAATATCTAAAAAAAATACAGAATTAGTGGATAAAAATACAATCTAACAATTTACAATGATATACCAAACAATGTATAAAAATGAATTATATTGATAAAAAAATTATATCTTTATTAAATCTAACATGTATAAATATTGAATAAAATATATGTTAAAAAATATTTATAAATTAAAATTCATTACATATATAATACATTTAATTATTTAATGACATAATAATAATACAATTTAAATGATCTTAATATTTAATTAAAAAAAAAAATTTTATAAAATTTTGACAAAATATTCGAAACCTGTTAATTTATAATCAAAATGTGATTTTTGTTCCCAAAAAATATTTGATATAGATCATGAATTTGAAAAACCCCTACATCTACGTTCTAACATTTATATACTTTAAATTTATTAACATAATATAATACAATTTAAATTCATTAATGACATAATATCATACAATACCATTTAAATGATTATAATATTTTTTATAATTAAAACATAAGCCTATGCTTCCTTGTAAATCATGACATATTCAACTCATTTTAGTTCAAATGTTTCCTTCGAAAGTAATATCATTCTGCTAAAAATTAAAACTAAGAGTTTATCATGAGCTAGGAAATGTATAGCACATTCAAGCTACAATGGAATTTGAAAAAGAGAGAAAATGTGTTTTTATTTTTATCATTACACTTTTCTAAATCAAATATTCAATTCGTGAGATATATTGGAGTTATTATTTCTTGGAGAGAAAATATTATTATTTTTCAATTATGAACTAACTCACATCAACTATGGTGTAAAATGGGTTGATAGAAAAGATTTAAAGAAGCTTGGGAAGAACGAGTGTGTACTTTTTGCACTTCTAAGGTAGTGGAAAACATTTTGTTTTGGAATGTGATTCTTTCAGAGACATCAGAGGCAATCACAAAAGTATATTAACATCGGTTCCTTGGCATTTTCTTTTGAGTGAGGGAGTTGTTAGAAGGTTGGGTCAACTCATCATTAATTTGAGTAATAAAATGATTGAATTGCAAAAGGTGAAAAGCAGGAAATTTGGTGGTCCATAGAATATTTCTAGTCTTCTTGACGTTAAAATTTCATTCATTCATTCATAGTTCATTTTTTCAAAAGAACGGGCATTTGCCTCATTCTTTTCAAGAGAAGGGGCATTTTTATTTTATCTTTACACTAACGAATCCAAAGAAGCTTTCTTTCATGACCATGGAAACATATCCACCAAAAAGCAATAAATATGTATTGGAAAAAAATAATGAAAATGAAAATGTGTTGCTTGAGAATTGCTTGTGCCATAGGGGTTTTTCAATTTACTTAATCCATTTATGCATTGAAAAGTGTATTTTAAATAACAAAAAATCACATTCTTGCTTGAGATTGTGTCATTGGTGAAAAATGTTATTTTGTCTATAGGTTAGATTACACCAATATTTTATATTATAACAATAATTAAGAATTTAAAATGAATTATTATTGAAATTAAAAATAATTTAAAGCTATTCCATTAAACAATTAATTTATCTCCGTCTTTATAAGATTGTTTGGTAGTTATTTATCATAGAGTAACATTAACAAAATTGACAAAATCAATGTTTTAAATAAAAAATAAATCTCTAATATATTTAAATTAATTTAAAATTTATTTATGTAGCAAATTACTAATATTAAAGTGCAATATGAGGAAATTCAACATTCTAAAGCACTTTTGGGCCCTCAAATTTTGCAGCTTAAACAACTTAAACTATATTTTGAGCAAAAAAACCTTCTAAGTAAAATTGACAAAATAATATATTAAAAATAGCTTTTAGTCTATTAATTAAATGATGCTTAATATTAATCATACATCATTAACTACATAAAACAAATATATGAAAGTGCTATAACCATTCATTTTGTTTTTCTATGTTTATGAATAAATAATATTTAATACTAATTTTTATTGGTTAAAATATTTTTGTTTTCTCACTGGAATTTGGTGATATCATCATTGATACCATCATTATGTTTCATTATTGCATAAGAGAATTCTTAAAAAAAAACCTCCTCGATATTCAATATGTACCATTTCAATAATTTTACGAAGAAAAAATCTAAAAATTTAAGACATTTATATGAAAAAATATTAATACATCTTTTCACCCATTCAACACACTTAATTATACATAATAAAATAAGGTAGTTAATAAATACAATATAATGTAATATAATTAAAATATTATAAAATATGATATTATCAAAGACAAAATATATAATCATAATATAATATAAAATATTAACAAAATATGATACTGTCAAAAAGAAAATGAAAACGTAATAAATATAATGTAATTTAAAAATATAAAATATCAATAATAGAATAGAGAAGATGGAGATATTGTAAAACCCTAGGAAAAAGTAGTTGTTATCAATATAGACTTTCTGCATGTTTTGGTCCACAATGATTTCTTTAAGTTGTATAAACATTATTAACAATTTTGTAAGCTCAACATAAGAGTATATACTTAGTTGGCTTTCAAAATAAGACTTTCTTTTAGTGATGTGATCACACTTGTGATATCTATAATATTGTGCAAGCAGGTCGCTGGTTGGCAATTGGCCACTGCAAAGTGATATGACAATCTACATGGCGTCGAGAGTGAATGTAATCATGAAAATGAAATGAACATTTATTCAAGCGATCCATGAAATTAACATTTGATGATAGAGAAAATTGAATTGTATTTGTGTGTGATAGGAGGTTCATGTGGGTATGACATCATAGTGAAAGAATCACGTTTCCAATCAAAAGTTGATGTAGGAAGTCCACTGTTGTTCAAAGACAAAAAGGGCTATGGAACTTGCTATCAAGTATGAATTACGCTCTGATTATGGACCATAAATGTTTATTATGGAGACTATGTAGTTTAGTACCTTTATCTCTATGGAGATCAAGATAGCAAAGTATAAGTGCAAGAGCTGAAGATATGTATTTGGGGACTATAGCCCATTATTAACTCACTCAAAATACTATCAAAATCCAAGATAGAAAGTGACTACTGTTTCAACCAAGGTTCTAAAAAAATCTTTCTTTTGAACCTTCAACCATTGTTTCTTGGAGGAAGAGGATGTTAGATTTGTGGAGATAAAATAGGCATTTGATGAGCAAATTTTTTAGGGCACCCTCTAAGTCTCAAGTATTTAAGGAGGGAATAATCATGTTGGAGGGGAGGGTACGACTTTTCCTACTCTAAGGGCCTTGGTGATTGGATGGGAAGGGGGTGGGTAGGGGGAGTCGAGGGAGGAGGGGAAGATAAAAAAATGAAGAAAAGGAGAAACCAAAATGGAGGAACTTGAAATAAAGACATGAGAAATATTAGTAAGGGGTTTTGACTTCTTGCCATTATATTGACTTTCCAAAGGACACTTTGGCCAATGTGAAGGCTCTTTCTTATAATTAAGAGAAAATGTTGGGCTGACCAAACTTACTTTGGAAGTAAACCTTTCTCCTTCCCATAATGCAGATGTCACTACCCTTATTTTCCAAATTCATATGTGTTATGGTAGCATGGATCCAAACCTTGAGAAGTTTACTATGAGGGGTCTTTTGGAGTGACATATGAAGCATCATAAAGGAAGCCTCAAATGGTCTAGTTTATGAGTCCAAATAAGTGTGATGAATGTTAGTTGAATTTCCCTAGATAAAGCTCAACTAATTTCCAACTCCACCTACATCCAAATTTATCCCCCAAATCTAATTTCCTATCATATTTATACTCTAACTTTGAAAACCTTCTAATTTTTCAAACTAGAAAATGAGTGGGAGGCCAAGAAGGATCACCCTTTTCTTTGGAGACAGATTAATGGGAGGGATCAAAATAGACAATGCATTTTTTTAAGGAAAGGCTAAATATACCCCAACTTCATTTATGCTCATAGTCATATTACAATCTTCCTACAAGGTGAAAATGAAGGCTACCCATTATCTTGTCAAAATGTGGGTGGCGAGGAAGTAACCCAAGAGAGGTTTCCAATGACTATGCAAACAAGTGTACATGGCTTTGTTTGAGGGGTTTTCACCCCAAAACCTGCATACCAAAACTCTCCCAAAGAGATGAGAAATATCATTAATGGGAATGTCTTTCCTAATATTAAAGATACGTGGGGAGGTCAAGCCTTGATCAAGTTTCAGCGAGGATACAAAATTGTCTAGAGCAAGGGATTAGGGGAGGGGTGACAAAGAATGACCAGTAGAGGAATGGGAAGGCATAATGGAGGGACAATGCAAGGGAGAAGAAGGAAAATATGTGTAAATAAGCTTCCAAACTAGTGAGGGGGAAGGGAAGTTTAGACCAATGAATGACAATCCCGGGGAGGATGGAGGCTGAGTAAATGACATGTTGAGAGATCACTATGATGAGAGAGAAAATGGGATGCATAGATATGAGACTGAATAGACATGATAGGCCCAATTTTACTCATGCTATCTATGAAAATTCCATCAATGATCTAAGTTGTCTAAGTAGTGTATCATATCCAAGTTAGAACCCATTGCCAAAGAGGGGAGAAATTGTATTAGTCAGGGAGCAAAGGGGATGATGGGAGCGATGGATAGTGGTAAGGAAAAAATCAAGGCCAAGAAAAAAGTATAGAACCATAAGCCATTAGGACAGGAATAAAAATGGAGAGGCTTCAATCCCATGGTGAAGGGCCAACTAAATTTGTTCAAATAATTGATTGCTTTTTTATTTTTTATTTTTTTGGTAAAATAGATTATCACTTGTCTAAAAAAAATACATTATAAGCATTCAAATTTAGTTCCTATTTTTATTATCTAATGTTATCTCATGTTATCCTACTTCGATTATTAAATATAATTATACCTTTCAAAACATTATTATTTTGAGCCTTCTGCGATTAGTCTTCTGTGTAGTGTTTTCTTCTTCCAGGATTATCTCATCCATGGTTATTTAAATCGATGTTTCGAGCCATCCACCGTGGCTCATCATCAGGATAGATTAAAAGATGATCTATCCTGATGATGAGCCACATTGGATGGCTCGAAATGCTGATTTAAATAACCATGGATGTGATAATCCCGGAAGAAGGAAACACTTTCAAAACATGTATTATTTATTTTTACTATTTTTTAAAATATTTATACGATAATAATTTCCTATTTTTCATTTATCTTTTTCTCAACGCTATATTTCTAAATGAAATTTTAATGGATAAATATTTCAACATAATTATATGAAAGGAACTTCTTCTTCTTATTGTCACATAAAAACATGTTTTGTGATTTAATTTTCATGACTTTTATTATGTTATAGTATCAAACCCATCTTGGAATAGAGGTCATGGAGGTCTTTTAGAACAAAATAACATACTACTTTTGCATTGTCAATATTACTCATATTATTTTTATTCTCAATTATTCTGTCATATCTACTCATGACACACCTTCTACTTGGACATTGGTTGGTTGGTTTCAAGACAATAAGTGTTCTTAGTGTTTTATTATGTTGTTGTTGATATGGGGTTACCTACCTGTGTACACAAAAAAATATAAACTTGTCAATTTTTCATAATTATAATGTATGAATATTTGTGAGGGAGAACTTTGTATGAAGTTGAGCAGTTGAATTGGCTTATTTTGATAGTCTATTTGCTTTATTGTTTAGCTCTAGTATAATGTGAGTGAAAGATAACAAGTCATAAGAGGAAAGGGTGTCTTGGTTATCCTACAAAATTGGATGCAAGTAAATATTTCCAATGGTGATCTTGTTTCTTTCCCAAACAATTATAACATTTGAATCTCCAATGATTTGAAGTGATTTTATTATTTTTATAGAAGCCACTTCTAGTAGTTAATGAGAAAGAGCTATACATTATGCTCGGTTGTTTGTGCCTCTTTCGATGCATATCATTAATTGTACATTACAGAATTGGGAATAAAAGAGGACCACACCTGCACTGCATCTTGTAGGAATTCCTTAGGCTACACCATAAATAAATAAATAAAACCCTATGGGATGCCTTGTGTGAGTGGAGGCATGATGGTGCTATTCATTTTAGAGATGTTGGCTCCACCTTATATTCTTGATAGAGATTTGGATGTCCATTATTGTTTCTAGCCTACCATATGCAGGGAGGATAATCTTTAGTCATCTCTAGTAATCAATAAGTGATTCAATAGTGTTCCACACCCAGAAATATTTTCCCATAAAACCTTACACTCTAATTATGGACCATAATTTTTTATTATAGAGACAATGTTGTTTAGTTCCTTTATCTCTAAGTAGATCAAGATTACAAATTGTAAGTGCAAGAGCTGAAGACATGTATTTGGGGACTCTAGTCCAGTATTAACCCACTCGAAAGACCATCAACATCCAAGGTAGAAAATGACTACTGTTTCAACCAAGGACCTAAAAAAATTCTTTCTTTTGAACCTTCAACCATTGTTTCTTGGAGGAAGAGGACATTATATTTGTGGAGATAGAATAGGAAGTTTAGGGCCAAAATTTTTAGGGCATCCTCTAAGTCTCAAGTATTTAAGGAGGGAATGATCATGTTGGAGGGGAGGGGATGAATTTTCCTACGCTAAGGGCCTTGGTGATGGTCTATTGTTTCCCATGGCTAATGTCAAGGACAACTTTCTATTGTGCTTTGAGAAGATGTGCTTCCAACCCACTAGGTTGGATAGGATGGGTTTAGAGACAAACCTCCCATGGAGGGAGAATCTTCATTTAGTTTTAAAAGGGGCACATTTCATAAGGCTTCTAAGAGGAAATGGGTTTAGGGACCTTTTCAAAGGGAAGGGGAAAGATGAGGGGAGGGTGGACGGAGTGAAGGGATGGCTCCACCGAAGGGGAGGGAACAAGGTTGATGGAAGGGGAGATAAAGATAAGGGTAATGAAGAGGGTTCTAAGGGATAATACTATGATGAGGGATGTGAAGGGGGTTGATAAAGGAAGTCAAGGGAGGAGGGGAAGATAAAAAATAAAGAAACGGAGAAACCAAAATGGCGGAGCTTGAAATAGGGACATGATAATATTAGTAAGGGGTTTTGACTTCTTTCCATTATATTGACTTTCCAAAGGACACTTTGGCCAATATGAAGGTTCTTTCTTGGAATTTAGAGAAAATGTTGGGTTGGCTAGGTCTACTTTCGAGGTAATAGTTTATCCTTCCCCTACTGAAGATGTAGCTACATTTATTTTCAAAATTCATTTGTGTTATGGTAGCATGGATATAAACCTTTAGAAGTTTAGTATAAGTTTTTCCTTTGGAGTGACATATGAAGCATCATAAAGGAAGCCTATAATGGTCTAGTTTATGAGTCCAAATAAGTGTAATGAATGTTAGTTTAATTTTCCCTAGTAAAACCCAACTAATATCCACCTCCACTTACATCCAAATTTGTCTCATAAGTCTAATTTCCTATCATAGTTGTACTTTGACTTCAAAAATCCTCTAATTTTTTCACCTATAGCTTTTAGCACCTTTTCAAACTAGAAAGTGAGTGGGAGGCCTCGAATGATCACCCAACGTTTTTGTTTGGAGATAGATTCATGGGAGGGATCAAAATTGACAATAGATTTTTTTAAGGAGAGGCTAGATGGACCCCAACTCCATTCCCACTCCATAATCCTATTATAGTCTTCCTCCAAGGTGAAAATGAAGGCTATGCATTATCTAATCAAAATGTGGGTGGCGAGGGAGTAACCCAAGTGAGGTTTCCAATTGCTCTAGAAAAAATTGTACATGGCTTTGTTTGAGGGTTTTTCACCCCAAAACCCGTGTACCAAAAATTTCTCAAAGAATGAGGAATATATTTAATGTGAATGTATTTTCCGATTGTTAAAGAGGTGTGGGAAGGTAAAGCCTTGATCAAGTTCTAGTGGGAATGAAAAATTGTCTAGAGTAAGGGATCAGGAGAGGGGTGACAAAGAGTTACCAATAGAGGAATGGGAAGGCATAACGGAGGGACAACACAAGGAAGAGGAAGGAAAATATGGGTAAAGAATCTTCAAAAATAGTGAGGGGGAAGGGAAGATTAGACCAATGAGTAAAAATCCTATGGGGGTGGAGGCTAAGGAAATGACAACATGTGGAGAGGGCACCATGATGTGGAAGAAAATGGTATGCATAGATATGAGACTACATAGACAAGACATACCCAATTATACTCATCATAGGTACAAAATTCCATCAATGATCTAAGTTGTCAAAGTAGTCTATCATATCCAAGTCAGAATCCATTACTAGATATGGGAAAAATGGGATCGATGGGAGAGATAGATAGTGGTAAGGAAAAAATAAAGGCCGAGAGAAAAGGCTAAAACCATAAGCCATCGAGATAGGAATAAAAGTGGAGAGGCTTCAATCCCATGGTGAAGGGCCAAATAATTTTTTAAATTATATTATCACTTAACTAAAGAAAATAGATTATAAGCATTCATATTTAGCTTGTTGAGGATTATTCTCATATGATTCATGCTAATAGGTGAAGTACAAGAGAATGATGTTTGTTTTTGAAAAGTCATGATTGTGAATGGTGTTTATTCTATAATGGTTGTGATTTTCAATAACGTTTATTCTATAACGGTCATGGCTAACATTAGTAATATCCAAATGGAATTTGTAAATCTAGTAAAACACATTTTGATCTCAACTATGTCACATTTGAGAGAATTACATGATGGTAAAGATCCAAACCTACATAAGATTGAAATCATGTTGTTTTTATTTCAATTCTAATTATTTATCCAAAACACTCATCAATTTATCCCATTCTCATTTATTAATTTAACCAATTTCAATTGTTATTTAAATGCACAACTTAAAATACTTATTTTTTATGAGAGATTCTTTGGCATAAATCACATAATATTTCATTTGTTGACGTGTTTCGAACCAACCAGTGTGGTTCATCGTCAAAACAAGTTGAAGAAATAGATCAAGCTATGCATGTTAAATAGAAATAGTAGACCTCCAACGGCTATAATTCATGACCAAGCAATGGCTATATTGACTAACAGCTAGATTTGACTAGGGAATATTTAGATGGACTAGGACCAGGGGCCTAAAAATAAGTTAAAATAATTTATTAAGTAGGAAGTTAGTTATATTATCAATAAATTAAAAGTCAAAGGGACATATCTATCTATCTATCTATATATTTATATATAATATATTATATATTATATATATATATATATTTATATATATTAGGTTATTAGTTAGTTATAAATATATAAAATATAAAAGTCAAGAGTTAGAAATATATAAATAAAAATAAAAATAATTGTTTATCTAATTATTCTTAGAGGTTTGAACAATTTATTAAATTATCCAGATGAATTTACCTAAAGGTTTTTAACTCCTTACAAAATTATTATAAAAATAATAAATAATATTTATTTAGGTCATAGTTAGTTGTAAAAGATATTAAAAATAATATCAAAATAAGTTAAGAGAAGGAAAGAATAAAATATTTTTTAAATATCTAGAAATAATTAATCGTATATCCAATTGTTAAATTAACTTATTATTATATAACTATACAAGTAATAAAATTAATTATCAGTTAAAATTATTAGGATACAGTATAATAAGAACAAACCAAAAAACGAGGGAGGGAGGAAGGAAAGAAAGCAAATGGAAGAGAGTGTTGGGACCCAACAACTACTGATCTTCTAGCCATCCTCTCTATTGAGATTGCTCGGCCTTTTTTCAATCTCAAAGGCTTCCCTAAATTTCCGATGATGGAACTGCAAAACCCTAGCAATAACACTAGCTTCCTCAATACAAACATGATGTTTGGTTTTTTCCGCATGCTCTGCTAAAGCAGAAGACTTGGTTCTTCCATGCTTAAGGTCAATTGCACGCTCACTAATCCTTTGATTAATGGAGCGACTAGTCTCACCAATGTAAGGGGTCCCACAGGAACAAGGGATAATATATACCCCTTTCATATCTTTAGGGTCGATAGGATCCTTGACTGATCTGAGGAACTTACAAATGGTGTTAAAGGGCCTAAAGGTTGCAGGGACATTATGCTTCTTAAGAATTCTTGCAATCCTATCAGTGGTCCCCTGAACAAACAGAAGATGGACACTTGGAATCTGTTCCTTCGGTTCTCTTTTAGCTAGAGAATTCTTGGCAGCTTTGAGGAAAGCCTTCTGACCCATGAATCTACTATAACCATTCTCAATAAAGACATCAAGGAGATGGGATTTTTCCTTCTCAAAGCTCTTTTTATCCGAGATCCTAAGGGCACAAGTAGCAAGAGTATTGAGAACACCCATCTTCTAAGCTGGGAAATGGTGGGAACTAGCATGAAGATACTGCTTCGAATGTGTTTTCTTTCGAAACACCTAGTGGGAGAGGGAACCATCACTGTTCTTCAAGATTCTAGGTGTCCATCTTCCATTTGTTCAAGGGACCACTGATAGGATTGCAAGAATCCTTAAGAAGCATAATGTCCCCACAACCTTTAGGCCCTTTAACACCATTCGTAAGTCCCTCAAATCAGTGAAGGATCCTATCGACCCTAAGGATATGAAAGGGGTATATATTATCTCTTGTTCCTGTGGGACCCCCTACATTGGTGAGACTGGTCACTCCATTAATCAAAGGATTAGTGAGCACACAATTGACCTTAAGCATGGAAGAACCAAGTCTTCTACTTTAGTAGAGCATGCATAATAAACCAAACATCATGTTTGTATTGAGGAAGCTAGTGTTATTGCTAGGGTTTCACAGTTCCGTCATCGTAAATTTAGGGAAGCCCTTGAGATTGAAAAAAGGCCGAGCAATCTCAATAGAGAGGATGGTTGGAAGATCAGTAGTTGTTGGGTCCCAGCACTCTCTTCCTAGTCGCTTTCTTCCCTTCCTCCCTCCATCATTTTTTGGTTTGTTCTTATTATACTGTATCCTAATAATTTTAACTGATAGTTAATTCTATTACTTGTATAGTTATATAATAATAAGTTAATTTAACAATTGGATATATGATTAATTATTTCTGGATATTTAAAATATTTTTATTCTTTCCTTCTCTTAACTTATTTGATATTATTTTTAATATCTTTTATAACTAACTATGACCTGAATAAATATTAATTTATTATTTCTATAATAAATTTTTGTAAAGGAGTAAACTTAGGTAAATTCATCTGGATAATTTAAAGTTGTTCAAACCTCTAAGATTATTGATAAACAATTATGTTATTTTTTATTTATAATTTTTAACTCTGAATTTTATATTTTATATTTTATTATTAATAATAGCTAATAATCTTAGTTTGTTGGTTTCTGTGGAGTGTTCTTGAGGAATTGAATCGGGGATGGATCCCAGTTGTTCTTCATTTTATTTGTCGCGTTTCGAGCCTATACCAAGATCATCATCAGAAATTGATAACCTAATTATCATTTAAAATATCTTTATATATATATTATTATATATATATATATATGTCTCTTTGACTTTAATTTATTTAAGTATAACTAACTTTCCTATTTAATAAATTATTTTAACTTATTTTTAGGCCCCTGGTCCTAGTCCATCTAACTGTTCCCCAATCAAATCTGGCTGTTAGTCAATATAGCCATTGCCTTGTCATGAATTATAGTCATTGGAGGTCTACACTATCTATTTAACATGCATAGATTGATCTGTTTCTTCAACTTGTCTTGACGATGAACCACACTGGTTGGTTCGAAACGTGTCGACAAATGAAATATTATGTGATTTACACCGAAGAATCTGTCATAAACTTGATATGGATCACAGAAGCCTCAATTCAATAATACTTATTTTTCTTATTTGGGTGTGAATGTTTCCTTCTACTAGAACCAAGAAGCAAGGAGAGATTCATGAAGCATGATTAGGTGGAGATCACAGGGAAGAAACATGCTTTTATGTTAGATTATAAAGGTTCCACATTGCTACTTCTTGTAAAAGAAAGAGTTCAAGTAAAGTAGAATTACAATAAGTAGAATGATCCTCAAATATGGAAGTGGATAGTTCTACCATCGCATATTAGGCAACATCACATTTGGCTAAGATGTCATTAGAGAGTTGGCTGATAAAGAGTTAGATGGTTTTGAAGAAGAATCAATTGCCATGAATAACACCCATTACAATAAGGTTAGTAGAAAATTACAATTTGAAAAGGTGCATGTCAAAAACAAAAATATTACTAAAAGTGGTCATAAGTTGATGTTGGTACCCATATGGATAAAATATTGTCATTGAGTGTATGGTTCAAGAAATACTAGACACAAACATCATTTGACCTTGCCAATTCTTTTTGTCTTCCATAGTGATGATGGTTTAAAAAAATGAATGTTTATGTTGAATGTCTCTATATTATAAATAGCT
The DNA here is from genome assembly GCA_000404065.3 of Pinus taeda. Taxonomy (NCBI): domain Eukaryota; kingdom Viridiplantae; phylum Streptophyta; class Pinopsida; order Pinales; family Pinaceae; genus Pinus; species Pinus taeda. The sequence continues at coordinate 62,228 of APFE030619504.1, forward strand.
AAACAAAATGATCACTGAAGATTAGTTTCATATCCTATTCATTACTTAATTATTAGTTTGGGTGTAAGAAAAAAATTTCTATACCAAGTTAGATTTTTTTTCTAGATGTTATTGAATTAGCATGCGGAAAGAAGGAATCTCAATAATATATATTAGAACACATGAAATTCATTATGATATTTTGACAATGCTCTTTTGGCCTTACTAATGACTCTTCAACATTTCTAAGTTTAATTAATTCTATTTCAAATTTGATTATTTTTTAATGATATGTGAATCGAAAATAAATGGTAGGAAGAGCATGTACAACATATCGACATGATCTTAATAATATTGGAAGAGAAATGACTATATTCAAATCCTTCCAAATGTTCCTTTGGGATTCAAAAAATATAATATTCAAGCCATATTATATGTCATGAAGGTGTCAAACTAGACGTAACAAAATAAAATCTACAATGGAATGGTCAATTCCCATAAAGTTAAAAATTATCAAAAGATTCATAGGACTGATTTGTTAATACCACGAGTCTGTCAAGAGTTATGGTCAAAAGTAAGCACCCTTAATAGTATTACTATGAAAGAAGGAATTTTCTTAGACTCAAGAAGTAACCAAATTTTGTGAAAAGCTTAAGGAGCACATGTGTATAACTCCAATCATGGCCACACAGGATTTCATGAAAAACTTTGTTATGTAGTGTGACACCTCAAGGCTTGAAGTTGGTGTATTTTTTATGCAAGAAGGAAGGATTATTTCCTTTGAAATCCAACAATGTAAAGGAAATAATAAATTCAAACCTATCTATCAAAAGTAAATGTTAGTTATATTTCATTTGTGTAAGAAATGGCACCCATGCATATTATGAAGACACTACAAGATAACAAGAAGTTATGATAGTTTGAAGTACTTCTTGGAACATAATTATATTTGGAAGAGGAGAAAATATGGGTTACAACTATTTTAGGATATCAGTTTGAAATTGACTTAAAAATATAAAATAAAATGTGTTTATAGGTGCAATCTCAAGGAAAGACAAATATGCACATGGATTTCTTTGTGCTATTACCATATTCAATTGCATTGAGTGGAAGAAGCAAGGATGAAATAGAAGCAAGATCAAAACACATGCAAAATCATTCAATAAATATAACAGGTCTTGAGTGAATTCGATAAATTTATGTGAAGGAATGATTTGATGTGGTGTTACCATTACCTATATTTATGTAAGAATCCCCACTAAAACAATTGGTCATTTTGGAAAAAAACAATTCTCTTATAAGAGGACATTTAGAGTTCTTGGAGAAATACACAAGATCAAGAAAGATTTTTTTTATGTAAATTCATTGATCAGTTTTTGTATACCGTCATCACCATCATGTATTGCTTTTATGTGCCCCAAATCTCATACTTAGTCATTTCTCTAAAAATCAGTGTGTGAAATGTTTCTCATGATTTAGTCATTTCTCTAAAAAATGGTGTGCAGAACAATTCTCATGACCCTATGCTTTACTCATATCTCTTCCCTCCTCACATCCCTTACTTTGTACTTTCCTAATAACTACACTAATCTTTACACATACAATTTTCTAAGTGTGCAAAGGACTTTCAAGCCTTATCTTTTCCACAACCCATTCCTTTGCACATTGTTTCCTCATTAAGTTTCCACATAAGGAATATTATTATACTATCTTAAAGTGAATTATTTTCTTATATTCCATACTTAGTGAAAATAAATTATTTACTCATTTTGAGGCTAATTGAAATCTCATTAAGAAATTTTCATCTCCAAGGAAAAAAGAAAACGATATTGTACTATGTGAATTATCCACTAGTACACATCTTAAAGAATCACGTGGGTTATTAAATTCTTGTTATCATTCTTTCATAACCTAATGAATATGGTGCGTAATGAGGGGATGTGTTACTAAATGCTACCATAAATAGGTATTTATACATCTAATAGATCTATAAACCCTCATTGATCTATCATGTATTTCTAAGTGCATTGAAAAAATAAGCAATATGGTGATTAAAAGGAAGAAGGAGAACATTTGTGGGGATACAACTAATTCACATACATGATATTGTAGGAACTTCCATTGCTCGACCACCTATTAATGGTATTTTAATTTTAGTACAAAGGAGAAACAAAATAACAAAATTTGGAATATTGGACTAACTGATGTTGCATGTTTTCTAATGGTATTTGATTTCAAGGAAATCATTTGTTTGTGCGCCGATCATTTTTATCCAAAAGTGTAGAACTATTAAGATTTATCTACATAAGAAGAACCTTATTCTATTTACTCCTAGGGTTTTTAGAAATATGTTGAGGTTTCCATAACCAAAAAATCATGTTAAATTGCTCAAAGCCCGTACATTCCTTGATTCCTAGGGTGGTAGAGTGAATATTATTCAATATTTCATTCTTTACTCTATGCTCATTTAAGCTAGCCATCCTTACATTAATATTTAATGATTAAGGGAGCCCTATAGAGACATTTCATGGTTTTTTTTGCATGGCATGGGATGTGGATCAAATTCTCATATACCCAGGTTAATTTTTTTATTATTATTATACTTTTTCTATAAAAACAATGTTGTCTTTGGCTGTGTAGAAGTTATTTCCAATTATATTTCTTTCCAATTGGCTAATTTATGCAAGACCTAGATACTTTCCATGATATCCTACTTAGTAATGGGCATTTTTCTATAATATATTCAATAGCTTGCTGAATGGTGTTGTCATTGATGTCAAAATCAATTGTTGGTGAGCAACATGAAGAGCACATCCTCTTTGGAAGAAACAAAGAAGATAAGGAGAGTCTTGAGGATGCCTTGAATAATATTTGACATGAAAAATTTTAATATATGCGGGTTACAAAAATTGGAAGTACCAATCGACAGGAAACCCCGGAATAAAGGAAAGGAAGCCCAAAGCCATAAATCCCCACTTTCTTCACTCTTGTTATGAAAAATGAATGTGAAGATGAATACTTGGCCATCATCATCTAATAATACTCATCATTTTTTCTCCAATGGTAGGTGGAACACCATGTGGCTCCTCATAGTTGAAGAGATATTCCCCTTTGAAGAAAATGGACCACATTGCAAGGGTCAAATCCCCACCGATTATGTTGGTTTCCATGGAAAATATTTGCTTAAAATGAGGTTATAATAGCTTCCATTTGAAGGTATTTGTTAGTTTCAAGGTTTCCTCATTCACAAACAAAACCATTCGAGGTCGGCCCCATAAAATGGGTCATAAATCTTAATTAATAAAATTATATCTCTTAAAATATGAAGTGATCCCCCCCTTGTACCCTTTTATAAGTTATAAAAGGGGGCACTTTCTTTCCCTTTAGATATACAATTTTTCTCCTCAATAAAAGATCTGAAATTACAAGCAAGATTAGAAGGAGAAGACATGAAAAACATAGAGTTTTTAGATCTATTATGACACATGAAATTGTTTTGTTGCAGGGTTGATCTATTAGATGGATATAGACAGGTAGGATGATTGATATGGTCATATCTCTTCCAGTTTGAAAAAGTGACATAAGGCGTTAATTGAGTGTGTAATGGTGGCCCTAAAAATCTCCAGTATAACCTCATACATAAAATCAAATTTCCCTATGACTAATGATCACAATACGACATAGTAAATTGATACAATTCTTGTAGTGGATTGATTTGTCATGCAACAAAGTTTTAGTGCATATGAACTAAGCAATTTGGTGCATTATTTTGGTATCTATGTTGGTGTGTTTTAAGGCATGAATACCTATGGAGTATGATGGATAAAGTGTGTATGGTCTTAGTGTGATAGGATTTTAAGAGAAGAAGAATTTGATAAGCCTAAGATCCTTAAGTGTATTGTTTTCTTATGATTGTTGTGTGGTTAGAAGTAGTGAAAATTGAAGCCAATGTATAACTTTGTAGCATAGTGCATCAATAAGGAGATTGAATGGTTGGGAATTTGAATAGTAGCCTAAATGTGTGATCCTTGATATGTCTATGGAGAATGTTAAAACATGTACATTTGACCTATGCATAGAAATTATGATTGTGGCATTTGATAATGGCTTGTTGATCCAGTGTACATTTTATGGTATGGGAGTGTTGGTACAACAGGATGGACAATAGATCAATTCACAAGTGGTTTCTCACATATGTGGATCAAGTATGTTAAGTGTTTGTGTGTATATCCTAATAGATCGATGGAATCAATATGGATTTGATGACCCATGCATATGGATTGACAGATTATGTGTAACTATGCATTGGAGTGATGATAAGAGGTCAATTGTGCAAATTTGTGTGGCATCCTTGAGCTATGTGGGATTATCTACGTTGGATCAGAATGTTGAATACACACACACACACACACACACACACGCGCGCGCGCCTTTGTAGTGACTTGATGTAGAGATAGAGTACATGTAACCTAAGTAGAGTCTTGATATTAGAGGTAGAGTATTGACAATGCCTTGTTGAGTTAACATTGTTGTGGTTCTCGGGCCTTCCATGCCTATGAATTTTTAGTGTTTTTTCATGAACATATGCCTTAGATATGTTGTAGGTGGCATGAAATGTATTTTTCAAATGTGTTTCCATGCTTATGTTGTTGTTAAATTCTTGTTTTAAATTCCATGCACATGGCTGAGAGTAGTTGGAATCTTGAGTTTGAGTGATGTATTTGTAGATTCTATGTAATATGTTTTTGTATCTTGACAGTATGGTTGAGTTTTGAAAGGATAGAGTACGTTTCTATTGGGTTGTCTAGCTAGGGTTTGACCGTGTCATTATTGAGTAGTTGTGTGGTGAGCAGAGAGACTTTGTATTATATGATGTTAGTATTTGTAAGATTGTTATGGGCTTAGAGTCAACAATATGTGTGTATCCTACTACTAGGGGTTTTTCAATAATGTGTATGTTGCTTCAATTTATGATAGAGACATGGATTCTTAAGAAGAGATAGAATGGATTGAAGTATTATTCCTAGGGTTCAAGTGGTAGTAGTGATAGTGGAGAGACAAAACTGATCAAATGCAGTTCCTGAGTAGGGTGACCAATGTGATCTATCATATTCATTTATATTTTACCTTCAGGATGGTGGGGTGGTGCATGGAGGATATTGAATGCTCCTTCAGCTTAGTTCCTGAGAACATCTTCAATATTCAAGGTGGTTGGATGGTGGAAGAAGAATACTGAATTCTCCTTTAGGTTGGTACCCAAGGACACTTAAAGGTGGCAGGGGTGGTGCTAGGGCAGGTTGGTGTTAGTGCAACAAGTCGGTTCTTGTGGGGTGTTGGTGCATTCTTTTAGTTCGAGATGATGAAACCATAGGGTTGCTACCTCCTTCTAGTTGGTGCTAGAGAATATTGAAATTTGGTGCTTCGTGCTGATTTAATATTCAAAATATATATTAAAAAAATTTCATGGTTTCCACATGAAAATGTGTTGAGTACTATGTGTGATGTTTTGCATTGTTTAATGGTGTTGTTAACTATTGATGTTTACATGATATGATTAAAATTGTTTAAAAATGACTAATATTGATTCACCCCCTCTCGGTATTGGTGAATATTCCAATAATTGATATTAGATCCAGGTTCCTTCAGTCACATATTAATAGCTAGAAGGAAAATATTAGGAGAATATAGATGGGGAGATCAAGGAAGCACACCTCCAAATGGTCAAAGAAATTTCTAGCATTACACTAGGTTCATAATTTGTTATAGCTAATGAAAAAAAAAAGATTGGATCCCTCAACTTGGCATATATATTATTGTACACCTAATATGTCCTAATTTCCCTTATGGGAGGTGGATGATCCATAGATTATAGGTATTAATATTCTAAGTTTTCAGATATCTTTGTGTAACTTTGGTGATCCTCATAAAAATTATCACTTTCCATATTATTTTTCTCTAGTCAAAGAGCTTAGGGTTTGCTTGTAGCATCCCAACTTATTGATAGGTGGCATGAAAATGTATGGGAATGGATCCTTGGATATGGGGGAGCTTACATCCCACCATGGCCATTGAAATATTGTACAATAATGTATCATAAGGAGATCAATCAAACAAAAGTTTTCATGCACAACCTCTAAAAAAATTCAAATGTTTCTCATCAACCATTTGCTTTGGTGGTAAATGAATTTGGTTCTCATAAGGAATAAATCATGTCATAGAGTTTGGTACATCATTTTAGGTAAGTTAAAGTGGTAAAAAATTCTCCTAAAATAAAACAACTACAATTCAGATTGGACATTTTTGGGATCATGTCTCTGGACTACGAAAAGGGTGCTCATTGACCATTGGGATTTCATGCAGATGGATGAGGCTAGGATGTGGAGTTGATTGGAAAATAATTGGGGAACGATCTTAACATACAAACCAAAATTCATCATTCTCATGAGTCAGGTTTTGTATTATACATTTCCTACACTAGGAAGATGTCAATCACATTCTTTGGTCTCCTTAGGTAAATAGTCAGAATTTTCTTAACCTACATCACTGGTATGTGGGTTTCAAGCTGCTCATTAAGGTTACTGAAAGGAATATGGTTTGGGTCAACCTCCCAAGTCTAGAATTAAGGATGAGACAAGACATATCTAAAGGATGAAGAATGGTGCTTAAAGAGTCGTGTTATATGGATTGAGGGGGAGCAGGGATAAAAACACAATATATTTCAACAAATTTTCCTCCCACAAAAGGAACCAAATACCATTTGGGATATTGAAGCTAGAACATGCAAGAAAATATCCAAATTATTGGATATTCATAAGGAGGTTGTTAGATACTTTGGAAGTTTATTTTCAAGATCAAGAGGTCGTGGACATAGATAATAAACTAGATTATATTTAGTCTTATCCTTAGATGTCCTCCGTGAAGGATGATATGTCTATAGATAGGTCAATTACGATGGAAGAGGTTACTTCAGTGCTTAAGTCTTTCAAAAAGGACAAATTCCCTAGAGATATGGATGAACAGTTGAAATCTTTACTCATTTTCTTGATATCATAGGAGGCAATTTCCATAACTTGGTTGAGGAATCTTAGTGTGAACAAAAATTTAAGGTGATAACCATTCATATTTATTTTTTTATATTTTTTTATATTATGGATAATTATTATCTAAAAGTAAATTTTAATGGTTTTATATTTTATATTTAGTAATATAAATTTTATTAAATAATAAATAATTTTATATTATTTAAAATGTATCTTTAAATATAAATAAGTTATAAAAAAATGATCTAGTCTAATTTATAGACGAAATGATTTTTTCAGGATATGTTTTTTTCGTTAATTTTAATCAAAATCCGGGAGAGATTTTTAAAAAATTGAATTTAAGTTGTTTAATTTGTATAGTTAGAGTGTTGAATCTATTTATGTATTCAAAAATGCATTCTAAACAAAAAAACAAATTGCATTCTTTGGTGAAATTATTTTACTAGATTGTAGTGAAAATGTCTATTTTTTTCTCTAAATTATGAAACAATAAATCTCTATAAATTGAACAACTCTAATCTAAAATTCCAACTATATTTAACTTTAAGACAAACTCATCCAAAAATATATTAAAACAATTAAAATTTTTATAATATTTAAACAATTTTTATTAATATCATTATAAATACAATAAATTCCATATTTATAAATTAAAATAATATAAACAATATTATATAATCTAAAAATATGAAAGGTCGATCATAATACATGAAATGGAGATATTGTTAGATAGTTATGGCAAGGCATATTTACCAGTTTATCTAGTAATTAATAAGGGGATAGTATAGTAATTAATATTTGGGGTAGTATATATTTATTGATGGATAATGAACCTCTTTCAATTATAAGGTAGGCATATACTACCCAGTATTTATGGCTAAATATTGGTTGTAGTGAATGGGAATATAATAAATATTGGTTGATGTCAATGTCAATATAATAAAAGCAGTATGGTTTTAAAATATAAAATATTAATAATAATACAACAAAGATGGAGATATAGTCAAACCCTAAGGCGAACTAGTTGCAAAAACGTTACTATTTGACATTCTCATCCACAATCATTTCTCAAAGCCCATCATAGTAGTTTTTGTTGTATCGTGCATTGGTTTAAAAAATGAAGCTTTCTTTTAGCTATGCGATCACAGTTCTAATATGCATAATATTGTGCAAGCAAGTCACTTTCTGGGAATCGACCACTGCTACGTAGTATGGAAAACTACATGGTGCAGGGAGTGATGGTAATGGCAATGAGTTTTTGTAATCATAGTATTTACGTTACATGCAAATTGGAGATATTTGCAATATTTATTGATGCAATCCATGTGACGCAGGAAAAACCACCTAAAGGAAATTTCCCTGGTTTTCATAATCACCTTACCTAAAACTATGGCTTATGGCTGACCTATACCAATCGGAAGCATTTACATTTGTGGGTTTTAACACAAACCTGACTAATCACCAAATAGTTCTTTAACATATAATTTTCCAATGAACATCGGTCCCACCTGAATGCACAAAGCCAGACTCCAAATAAAATAAACTTGCGTCCATACACTTCTCGGGTCCGCTCATCAATTGAACAAAAATTGAACAACAATTGAACAACGATTTAAAAACACTTGAACAACAATTGAATAGCAACCAGTCCCACATTGACTTCCCATGTTGACGTTCCACTTTTTCATAAGCGCTTCAGTCTACGTTGTTGAACAAAGTGTGATGGATCCAACGGTTCACAACAATATCAGCCATCGCATATCGCAATTTCTCCCGGCCAGGGTTCATTCACTCATGAATGATGCAATGCGATATTAATCCAACAGTTAGCATTAGTAGTGATCCAACAGTTTGTGGCCCTTAAACTAACACACAGATTACCAAAAGCTCAACCCCCGTAGTTGACTATGACGTAAGCAGTTGAAAATGTGATTGACAACTAGGATTTAGTATGGCACTTCAACCCCAATGAAGACACCTGTAGACTCCTAACCTCTGACTTTGGCCTGTTTCACTTTGGCTCCAATTCCTCACCATTCCATTGCTCAAGGTTCCACTTACTCTGAAATCTACTTAGTCACAATTTCACTTCATTGTGGTTCCACTCTTCCACCAAACTTGGTGCTTCCACTAAATTTACTTCTCACCTCCAGATCGACTTGATACCATGTTCAACTCTATGACTCCTTTCTCCGCTTAGAAACAGTGTGCGGAGACTTCTCTTATTTCTTTACTCTGCCTTGCAACTATATCTATGTTTCTTTAACACCACTTCGAAGTGGAATATATAATACTCTCTATGTTATTTCCCTTCTTCCATATTTCATAATTCGTTCTTTAATTGACCTGTACATACATCTATTAAATCTGACTGGAATCACATGGATTCTACCCAGATGGTAAGTCTTTTGTCACCCATAAAGACTTTTAGAAATTCAACTTGAATTCATTCATCATGGTTTATCACACAAAAACCATAAATTCCCAATTACGGATCACTTAGCACATAAAATGAATGACACACATAGTCACAATGAATTCAATTTCCTCATTCATTAAACAAATGTACAGATACAAATAAAAACCTGTTTACAATCTAGCTTTGGCCTGATCTACCTTTTCATGGTCTATATCAGTGACCCTTTCTCATTTCAATGCCCGTAGGCTCACAGTTCTCCTGTCTACTAACTCTCTCACTAACTCTTCTTTTAAGCCTTCGAGGCCTACAATTATGCACAAAAGGGTTCTGTTAACCAATTTTGGTTCAGATCCTGAATAATTTCACCTGAATCCTAAATATCCTAATCTAATCCCTAAAATCATGAAACTAACTCCTAGATCATCTAACTCACGCACTATTCTTGAAATATCTCTTAATGAGAATATTTCATTATTCTCACTATTATACAACCCTCATAAAAACATAAGAAAATAAATAATTAATCACTCTTTAGGGAATCAGGTGCCTTGAAACACAAGACCCTATGCGGGATGCTCCTGCATCAAACTTCCCAGGTAAGAAAATTTATGACCTCTTGGTCATAAGTCTGAATAATTGATCCCTCCTAGATCCTAGAATTTATTTTGTAATCTGTCTTTGCTTGTCAGTAGTTCTCCAGGTCTCCATACCTTATGCTGCAATGCTCCATGTTGGTATGAAATTATGACTGTCCATTCCACTTAAAATCCTCTTTTGATTATCATTTTTGACCATTTAACCTTCATATTCCAGCTATAATCCTTATAAACTAATGATATGATTAATTTATCATTATTTTTAGCTTGAAATTAATTTTTGAAATTATTGTGTTAAAAATGACATTTTTCAAAAAATTACAAGAGGTTGTGGCTTCCTGTAAATGCTCCATTCTTTGAGATGTTGCATAGTAGGTGAGTGAATTTGAAGATTGTGGGCATGAAGTAAAATGTACATGGATGGTGGATTACCTATCCACTTTCAGTTTTGAAGAAAATAGGTGTCGAGTCAACGCTTGTCAAACTTGGCCACTTCGGCAAAATTTCTAGATTTTGTGAAGAAAATAATTTCTATTTTGAGAATTTTTGCATAAATGAAGGAACTAATTCAATTTCAACCTTCTTGGATGTAATTAATAGAATTCTGTTAGGATAATATGGAGGAGGAAGAGCTTCTTTTGTTATAGGATTCATGATAAATAACCTATGGGAGAAGACTATGTTTTCAACTAGATTTTGAACACATGAAAGTACATTATCCAGATTTAAATAGGAACGCAACAAATTATAGAGATAACCATAAACATAGAGATGCAACAGAAATAATACTTCATTTCATTAATGTAAAATACTAAAATATGCTTACAAACAGGAATGGAAATAAACCAGCTAGGGCGATGGTAGCTTATCTCTGAGAAGAGATGTAGCGGCTACATGCCTCTGAACTATCTTACAATGAAGCTCAAGGGTCTTTTTATTATTGAACAATAAGAGAAAACCCTAAAAAACCAAAACCCTAACCCGAGGAGATGTAACACCAAGAGTTTGTGGGCCCCGTTGGGCTGAGTTGGACAACCAACTTTCTGGGGTCGTGAATTGGTCATATTATCTCTGTTTGACACACATGATAGCTCGTGGGAAAGATCTCTCCGAGGACTATGAATAAAAAGACAATTTTAGATAGAAAATCGTTGGGCAGTAGATTTCCCAAAAAACATCGTTTAGGGCCTCAAAACGGCCCCTCCGGAAGTTTAGGACCCGAAAAACTGCTAAAAATAGTAAACTCTGCTATAATTAAGGAAACTGAAAAACTGAAAGAAGCACTGGTGGGGATCCAAGTGGAAGTAGGGGTGGCCACCAATATCCACCTGGATCATTCCTCCCCCCTTAGGAAGCAATGGTCCCCATTACGTTGAGTTCCTCCATGAGATGAGGGAACGTCTGTTGAACTTGGTCCCTAGTGAGCCACTTGCCCTCATGAAGGAGTTGGCCTACTTTGACAACTCGATACAGTTGGATATTCTGTTGGTGATTGTTCTTGATCTGTGTGTCCATGATCCGATCAGTTGCAACTTGTTCGATGCAATCTGGATTTAACTCTATGGGTGTGAGTTGTTCTGCAATGTCGTATGTGTCTAGTAATGGTGGAAAGTATGGCCGAGGGTGGTCCACATTGAACAATAGGTGCAGGCCAAGGAATGGGGGAATGCTGAGCTCAAATGCATTGTCTCCCATAGCCTTGGTAATGGTGTAAGGACCATATCGGAGTGGTCTGAGTTTCTGATAGGCTCTGGTAAGGCGCTCCTTTTGCAAATGCAACCAGACTTTGTCGCCCACCTGAAACTTGTGTGGCACCCGATGTTAATCATGTCGTTGCTTTTACTTGGCATTTGATTTCTCTAGAATGTCATGGACCTGCTGGCGAATATGTTGGATGTGCTCAATGAAGTTGTTTGCCTTATCTGTTTCAGACTGGACATGAGTCAAATCTGCGTGAGTAGCTGCAAATGGCATGGCCACATCGATGGGACATAGTGGCTGGAATCCAAAGCCCACCTGAAAAGGGCTGTGGCTAGTCGAGTTGTGGAGAGCCCGGTTGTAGCTGTGTCGAACATAGGGGAGGCTCTCGTCCCATGTGTGTGGATGCTTTGAGTTGTACATGCGTAGAATGTGTATGATCATCCTGTTGATGACCTCTGTCTTTCCATCAGTTTGAGGATGGAGGGTTGTGGACTTAGTGAGTTTGGTGTCCAGCATCGACCAGACACTGGACCAAAATGTACTGAGGAACCTGCTATCCTGATTTGAGATGATAGACTGTGGGATCCCAAAGTGTACCCACACTCATTCAAAGAAGAGTTTCGCAGTGGCTTCTGCTGTGATATTCTTCTTGCAGGCCACCATAATGGCCATCTTCGAGAACCTGTCGACGACCACAAAAACACAGTCATTTCCATGCCTAGTGGAAGGAAGGCCTGACATGTAATCCATGGAGATGGATTCCCAAGGTCGACTAGGGGTAGGCAGCGGGGTATAGAGGCCTTGCTTCTTGATGGTCGGTTTGGCAATGGCGCAGACAGTGCATGATCTGATGTACTTCCCGACATCCTGTCGAAGATTCGGCTAATAGAAATACTTCTATAGTACTACCACCATTTTTTCAACCTCGAAATGCCCAACAGTCTGACTGTAGTGTGCTTCCCAAATCATCTTGGCACGCTCTCTTGAAGGAACACAAAGGTGACCCAGGTGGCATAACAGCTCATCCTAGAGGTGAAAATATGGAACATACTGACCCTCCAAGAGTGTCTGGTATGTGTGTCCGAATTCTGGGTTGCTTTTGTAGAGCAGTGGCCAATCAGAAGTCTCGTGCCCATAAGAGTTGAGCATGGTGGTTAATGCCATGATCGGGGGTCGACTGAGGCAATCTGCAACATTATCGGTGTTGCCCTTCTTATACTTGATATTCAAATGGAACTATTGCAGGTATGTGGACCACTTATGATGGCGATCATTATGTAATTTCCCTTGGGTATGTATGAACTACAGGGGTCGATGGTCTATGTGAATGACCGTTTCCTTGCCCAAAATGTAATGCTTCCATTGTTGGCAAGCCTGCACAATGGAATACATCTCTTAGTCATAAGTGGGATACTTCCAGACTATGTCTGAAAGTGTCTCACTGTGATATGCCACTGGATGCCTGTGTTGAGTAGGGACTGCCCCAATAGCATAGTCAGAGGTATCTGTCTCGACCTCAAATGGTTGTTGCAAGTCTGGTAATGCAAGAATTGGTTCCGAGCAGAGGCAATCATTCAACTCTGTGAATGCCTTCTGTTGAGATTTAGGCCAAAAGAATTTTGCTTTCGCTCCTCCCTTGGTGACTTGACTCAAGGGCCAAGTGATATGAGAAAATCCCAACACGAACCTATGGTAGAAGTTGGCAAGGCCTAGAAATCTGCGAATCTCTGTCAAAGTGGTTGGAGATGGCCAATCTTGAATGACTTGGATCTTAGCTGGATCCACATGCACCCCTCGTTCATCAATAATGTATCCTAGATACTGAACCTGGGTCATGCCAAAAGTGAATTTCTCCAAATTGGCACATAACTTGTGTTGCCGCAGTGTTTGGAGAACCTGTTGGATGTGGTGGAGGTGCTCTTCCCAACTCTGGCTAAAGATCAAGATGTCATCCAAGTATACCACTACAAATGAGTTGGTGAATGACTGCAAGATGTCATCCATTAGCCTCATGAAGGTTGCAGGAGCATTCATCAATCCGAAAGGCATAAGCAACCATTTGAAAATGCCCTCCTTGGATTTGAAGGTAGTCTTCCACACATCGGAGGGTTCAATTGGTACCTGGTGATATCCTGACTTCAAATCGATATTGCTGAAATATTTTTCCCCCTTTACTTGGTCCAAGAGGTCATCAATCCGTGGGATTGGGTACCTATTATGGAAATGATCTTATTCAGCGGATGATAGTCAATACAGAGTCTCCAAGTCCCATCCTTCTTCTGTACCAGCACTATCAGGATCCCACAGGACGATGAACTCGGATAGATGTGACATTTTTGCAACAGCTCCTGAATCTACCTCTTGATTTCATCGTTCTCCAAACTAGAGCATCAATAGATTGGTCCATTGGGCAGCGGTGCACTTGGGGCAAGATCAATGGAGTGCTTGACTTGACAGTGCAGAGGAACGCCTGCGGGGGAGGTGAAGATGTCCTCGTACTCCTCCATGACCTTGTCCATCTGTAGTTGTCATGCAGAGGGGCCCTGTCTAGAGGTTGTGGCCACCGTCTTCTTCTTTCCTTGAGGGCGTATCATCAGGAAAACAAATTTACCGGTTTTGGAAATGAGCTTACTGCATCATTTTGTAGTAACCAAAGAGATGGTGATAGGCGGTGCTACCTTTAGTATCTTGTACAACTTATTTCCAAAAGTAACAATAACAGCACGGGGCCTTGATTCATACACAACATGTCGCTTCCACAAGTATGGTTGTCTTAATAACACATCACAAACTTCAAGGGGAGAAATGTCACATAATACCTCATCCGTGAAGGGCTTGATGTGGTATGGAAGGCGACATTATTGGCTCACGCGAAGATCTCGTCCTTGGTATAGCCACCCGATGGTGTATGGTTGTGGATGTGCTGTGGTCGGTAAGCCTAGCCGCTTCATGACCTCTGCCGAAATGAGGTTCTTTTGGCTCTCGCTGTCAACAATGAACTATAGCGGGTAGCCCTTTACCCACATCTGGGAGTGGAAGAGACACTCCTCCTCCTATGGATCTTCGGGTTTCTCCTTCTGGATCTTTGTGGTGGCAATGGTGGCATTGGGCTCCACATTGATAATCGGCTTCCCTTTGTCATTCCCCTTATCGCGTTCTGACTCAGAGTCAGAACATGCATCTGATTATGAAACCTTTAGCTTGGCCACCAGTGACTGCTTGGCCCAACACTCACTTGTGTTGTGAGTGGAGCTCTTATGAAAGTCACACCACTTTCCTGTGTCCTTTTCCGACTTCATGAAACTTTTCTTTACTTGTAGCTTTGGCGGGTTGTCTTGAGCCGCCCTACCTTGGTTTTGTCTTTTGTTCTTTGGTTTGGGGGCACCTTTCCCTTGTTTTGGATTCATAGACCCAAAGTCTCGCTTCTTCTGTTTAAACTTTTGCTCGACCTTGACGGAATATCGATATGTCGCACCAAGCGAGGAGATGTTCAGGAATTCTATTTCTTCCTGGATATACTTGTGTAGGAAGTCATGGTATTTGAGTACAAAATGCTGATCTGTATCCTTGGTACCCAACTTTATGCAAAGGGTATGGAAAATATTGGTAAACTCCAGTATGTCTTGGTCCCTTCCCTGCCACAATGTGGTCCACTTTATGTATTGATCCTCATAGCTTTCGAAAAGGTAGTACTGCTCCTTGATGGCATCACAAAATGAATACCAAGTCGGTGAGACTGAAAATAGTGAGCCTATACTTTCATCCTTCTGCTCACAGTAGGTTTCCCACCAATCCTTGATGTGGGGGGGTTGCTTCGAGAAGAGTGAAAATAATCTTTTCCCAACTAGAAAAATCATGAACAGAAAAATAACCCTCTAGCACATTTAACCATTTATCGACAATATCTATGTCTATCTGACACTCGAATATGGGGATTTCAAAATTAACTTGTACCTTAAATGGTGTAGCATTTCCAGAGTTGTTGTTGGAAGCTGATGCGTCGCCCCTAGGTAGCCGCTGAAGGATCTGGGCAAAGTTGTCCATCATCGCATTCCTTTGTCACTCGAGGGCTTCTTCAAGCAAGATTTTGATAGGATCTCCTACCTCCTCATCTTTCCTTTCGTCTGCCATGGGAGGCCATTAGGATTTGCGAGGCTGGTCTTGCAAAGGTTCGACCAGTTCAAGCCCTAACTCCTTATATCCCAACCTCGTTGGAGACATGCAAAGAACAATAGAGAAGAAAAGCATACCGCTCTGATACCACTGATCTGGATTTAAACGGGAATGCAACAAATTATAGAGATAACCATAAACACAGAGATGAAGCAGAAATAATACTTCATTTCATTAATGTAAAATACTGAAATATTCTTACAAACAGGAATGGAAATAAACCAGCTAGGGCGATGGTAGCTTATCTTTGAGAAGAGATGTGGCGGCTACATGCCTCTGAACTATCTTACAATGAGGCTCAAGTGTGTTTTTATTATTGAACAAGAAGAGAAAACCCTAAACAACCAAAACCCTAACCCAAGGAGATGTAACACCAAGAGTTTGTGGGCCCCGTTGGGGTGAGTTGGACAACCAACTTCTCGGGGTCACGAATTGGTCATTTTATCTCTGTTTGACACACATGATAGCCCATTGGAAAGATCTCTCTGGGGACTATGACGAATAAGACAATTTTAGATAGAAAATCGTTGGGGGTAGATTTCCCAAAAAATGTCGTTTAGGGCCTCAAAACAGCTCCGAAAGTTTAGGACCTGAAAAACTGCTAAAAATAGTAAACTATGCTATAATTAAGGAAACTGAAAAACTGAAAGAAGCACTGGTGGGGATCCAAGTGGAAGTAGCCGGTGGCCACCAATATCCACCTGGATCAGTACAATTTATGCCTTCTTAATTTCCAGATTTAGTACAGACTTCAATATTGAGTTTATGCTCCAGATCCAATAGTTATATTCTTCTGAATCGCTTTTCAGTGTACTTGTGAAGTGTTGAAGGGCCCTCATCACTACGCTGGTACACTCTGTTTTCAAGTTTCCTTACTAGTTGCATATTTAGATTTGAAAGTTAGAAGATATTGTATGTGCTATTGGAAAGGTTATGTTATTGAAGTTATCAATTGAAAAGTATTTGCATTCGTTGTGAAAAGAACCTTGTAAAAGGATTCAACCAATTCTGGTCTTGAAAATTGATATATATGCTTGCTGTCATACAATTTCCATAATTGCTTATTGGCTTTGACTTTAAAGATAGTTCATGGTTTTATTTCCAAGTGATTTAGATTGTAATTGTTAAATTCAATTTGCAGTTTGATAAGTGATTCCTGTAAAAAGATTCAACTGTTATTGGTTTGCAACATTACTCATCTTATTCATTGTATGATTTAGTTAGTTATTGAAATTACTTTGGATTGTTATGATTGGGAAAGGTTCTATTGAGAAATATTCTTGTAAGGGAATGATAGGATTTTTAACCAGTCATTAATACTCTGTTTTTGTTACCTAGCCAATCAGAATTTCATTAGATTTGTTTTGTCTAAATTGATGCTTAAGTGATTGAAAAGACAAAGAACCTCTTGTAAAAGAGCACCATTAATTTCATTCACTAGGCTGTCATTAGAACCTTAGATCCTTCTAGATCTATATACTTTAGATAAGCACCTCTAAGTGTACTTTCCTGGGTTGATAAAAGAATTAAGATCTTAACTTACCTTTGTAAGTAAATACCAAACATTTTGGCGCCATTGCCGAGGAGATGCAGCTAGAAAGATTAAAAAAAAAATTGGAAAAAAAAAAACTTAAAATCAATAAAACAACAAAAACATGGATTTAAATTTAAATTTTAGTCATGTTTATTTTTGTCTAGATTTAGGGATGAGAAAGGAATATTCACAAAACCCCCCCAACCAACAACTAACCCACCATTAGGAGCAAAACCATTAGAAAGGATTGAGTACACAACACCAACTAGAAAAGTTAATATGGAAAAACTTAAGGAAAAACAAAGATTAGGCCAAAGACTTACTCTCATTGAAAGACAAATCCTACTAGTTCATGAGGCAAGGAAGAGATATATACCTGAGACTTCTATAGTAGGGAAATTAAAAGAGAGTAGTAAAAAAATCCAACATCCTATCCTTGAACAAATTTTCCCTCAAGAACTAAAACAAAAAGAAGAGATAGAAACCATAAACAAATAACAAATTACAATGGCTGAAGATGGAGGATCCACAGGACCTACTCTTGAACAACTAAGAGAGTATGAGGGACAAATGGAAGAAAGGAGAATAAAAAGGGAGAATGAAGAAAAACAAGGAAATGATAATCTGTTTGGAGGAAATCCAAATCCACCAGAAATAGAGGAATCCACATTTAAGTTTCCAATTCAAGATAGAGGAGAGTACATGGATGAGAAAATTAAAATGAAAAATATACCGCCATCTATATTACCAAACTTTTATGGTATCGTATCCGAAGACCCGAACTCATTTTTGTTCGAATTTGACATAGTATGCCGAACCTATGGATATACCGATGATGCACATAGACTTCGACTTTTTCCTGCTACCTTAAAAGTAGCAGCACTTAGGTGGTTCATGGGATCAGGTGAACATTCAGTCACTGATTGGGATGACATGAGAAATATCTTTTTGAGAAAGTATCAACCTTACTGTTGATCAAAAGATTCTAAATATGACATCTTTAGAATGAATCAACAAGAAGACGAGACCTTAGAGGAATACTTGGAAAGATTCTCATATAATCTATAGAAGTGTTGAAGGGCCCTCATCACTACGCTGGTACACTCTGTTTTCAAGTTTCCTTACTAGTTGCATATTTAGATTTGAAAGTTAGAAGATATTGTATGTGCTATTGGAAAGGTTATGTTATTGAAGTTATCAATTGAAAAGTATTTGCATTCGTTGTGAAAAGAACCTTGTAAAAGGATTCAACCAATTCTGGTCTTGAAAATTGATATATATGCTTGCTGTCATACAATTTCCATAATTGCTTATTGGCTTTGACTTTAAAGATAGTTCATGGTTTTATTTCCAAGTGATTTAGATTGTAATTGTTAAATTCAATTTGCAGTTTGATAAGTGATTCCTGTAAAAAGATTCAACTGTTATTGGTTTGCAACATTACTCATCTTATTCATTGTATGATTTAGTTAGTTATTGAAATTACTTTGGATTGTTATGATTGGGAAAGGTTCTATTGAGAAATATTCTTGTAAGGGAATGATAGGATTTTTAACCAGTCATTAATACTCTGTTTTTGTTACCTAGCCAATCAGAATTTCATTAGATTTGTTTTGTCTAAATTGATGCTTAAGTGATTGAAAAGACAAAGAACCTCTTGTAAAAGAGCACCATTAATTTCATTCACTAGGCTGTCATTAGAACCTTAGATCCTTCTAGATCTATATACTTTAGATAAGCACCTCTAAGTGTACTTTCCTGGGTTGATAAAAGAATTAAGATCTTAACTTACCTTTGTAAGTAAATACCAAACATTTTGGCGCCATTGCCGAGGAGATGCAGCTAGAAAGATTAAAAAAAAAATTGGAAAAAAAAAAACTTAAAATCAATAAAACAACAAAAACATGGATTTAAATTTAAATTTTAGTCATGTTTATTTTTGTCTAGATTTAGGGATGAGAAAGGAATATTCACAAAACCCCCCCAACCAACAACTAACCCACCATTAGGAGCAAAACCATTAGAAAGGATTGAGTACACAACACCAACTAGAAAAGTTAATATGGAAAAACTTAAGGAAAAAGAAAGATTAGGCCAAAGACTTACTCTCATTGAAAGACAAATCCTACTAGTTCATGAGGCAAGGAAGAGATATATACCTGAGACTTCTGTAGTAGGGAAATTAAAAGAGAGTAGTAAAAAAATCCAACATCCTATCCTTGAACAAATTTTCCCTCAAGAACTAAAACAAAAAGAAGAGATAGAAACCATAAACAAATAACAAATTACAATGGCTGAAGATGGAGGATCCACAGGACCTACTCTTGAACAACTAAGAGAGTATGAGGGACAAATGGAAGAAAGGAGAATAAAAAGGGAGAATGAAGAAAAACAAGGAAATGATAATCTGTTTGGAGGAAATCCAAATCCACCAGAAATAGAGGAATCCACATTTAAGTTTCCAATTCAAGATAGAGGAGAGTACATGGATGAGAAAATTAAAATGAAAAATATACCGCCATCTATATTACCAAACTTTTATGGTATCGTATCCGAAGACCCGAACTCATTTTTGTTCGAATTTGACATAGTATGCCGAACCTATGGATATACCGATGATGCACATAGACTTCGACTTTTTCCTGCTACCTTAAAAGTAGCAGCACTTAGGTGGTTCATGGGATCAGGTGAACATTCAGTCACTGATTGGGATGACATGAGAAATATATTTTTGAGAAAGTATCAACCTTATTGTTGATCAAAAGATTCTAAATGTGAAATCTTTAGAATGAATCAACAAGAAGATGAGACCTTAGAGGAATACTTGGAAAATCTACAGAAATAAAAACATAGAACCATGTTTGTTGATCTTATTCAAACAATCTTTCTTAAAGGCATCCAGTATGAGTATCTAGATGACCTCAATCTTATGGGTAAGGGGGACATTTCTAATTTACCTTTTAAGGAGATTGCTGACTTGTGTCAAAAGTGCTCTAGAAGTAGGGCAAGAAATGGAAAAAGAGCCATGACATCAAAGGCCACAAAATCTACTAGAAGAAATATTACTAGAGTTGAACTAGGCAATCTATTTGAAGATTTCAAAATAGACCTTCTAAGTACTTTGGGGAATCAAATAGACACTTTGAAAACAAAGAAAATACAAGATGAAAAATGATCCAAATGGATCCAAGAATCACTCTCTCTGTTTTCAAAACTTAAAAAAATCATGCCAAAGACCAAATAAAATCGCATAAGGAAGCCTTTCAAAACATTATCGGGAGGAAAAAACCCATGAAACCAGTGAAAAGTCATGAACAGAAAAATAACCCTCTAACACATTTAACCATTTATCGATGACATCTACGTCTATCTGACCCTCGAATATGGGGATTTCTAAATTAACTTGTACCTTAAATGGTGTGGCATTTCCAGAGTTGTTGTTGGAAGCTAATGCGTCACCCCTAGGTAGCCGCTGAAGGATTTGGGCAAAGTTGTCCATCATCGCATTCCTTTGTCACTCGAGGGCTTCTTCAAGCAAGATTTTGATAGGATCTCCTGCCTCCTCGTCTTCCCTTTCGTCTGCCATGGGAGGCCGCCAGGATTTGCGAGGCTGGTCTTGCAAAGGTTCGACCAGTTCAAGCCCTAACTCCTTATATCCCAACCTCGTTGGGGACATGCAAAGAACAATAGAGAAGAAAAGCATACCGCTCTGATACCACTGATCTAGATTTAAACGGGAATGCAAAAAATTATAGAGATAACCATAAACACAGAGATGAAGCAAAAATAATACTTCATTTCATTAATGTAAAATACTGAAATATGCTTACAAACAGGAATGGAAATAAACCAGCTAGGACGATGGCAGCTTATCTTTGAGAAGAGATGTGGCGGCTACATGCCTCTAAACTATCTTACAATGAGGCTCAAGTGTGTTTTTATTATTGAACAAGAATAGAAAACCCTAAACAACCAAAACCCTAACCCGAGGAGATGTAACACCAAGAGTTTGTGGGCCCCGTTGGGGTGAGTTGGGTAGCCAACTTCTCGGGGTCACAAATTGGTCATTTTATCTCTGTTTGACACACATGATAGCCCGTTGGAAAGATCTCTCTGGGGACTATGACGAACAAGACAATTTTAGATAGAAAATCGTTGGGGGTAGATTTCCCAAAAAATGTCGTTTAGGGCCTCAAAACAGCTCCGAAAGTTTAGGACCTGATTAAATGCTAAAAATAGTAAACTATGCTATAATTAAGGAAACTGAAAAACTGAAAGAAGCACTGGTGGGGATCCAAGTGGAAGTAGCGGGTGGCCACCAATATCCACCTGGATCAGTACAATTTGTGCCTTCTTAATTTCCAGATTTAGTACAGACTTCAATATTGAGTTTATGCTCCAGATCCAATAGTTATATTCTTCTGAATCGCTTTTCAGTGTACTTGTGAAGTGTTGAAGGGCCCTCATCACTACGATGGTACACTCTGTTTTCAAGTTTCCTTACTAGTTGCATATTTAGATTTGAAAGTTAGAAGATATTGTATGTGCTATTGGAAAGGTTATGTTATTGAAGTTATCAATTGAAAAGTATTTGCATTCGTTGTGAAAAGAACCTTGTAAAAGGATTCAACCAATTCTGGTCTTGAAAATTGATATATATGCTTGCTGTCATACAATTTCCATAATTGCTTATTGGCTTTGACTTTAAAGATAGTTCATGGTTTTATTTCCAAGTGATTTAGATTGTAATTGTTAAATTCAATTTGCAGTTTGATAAGTGATTCCTGTAAAAAGATTCAACTGTTATTGGTTTGCAACATTACTCATCTTATTCATTGTATGATTTAGTTAGTTATTGAAATTACTTTGGATTGTTATGATTGGGAAAGGTTCTATTGAGAAATATTCTTGTAAGGGAATGATAGGATTTTTAACCAGTCATTAATACTCTGTTTTTGTTACCTAGCCAATCAGAATTTCATTAGATTTGTTTTGTCTAAATTGATGCTTAAGTGATTGAAAAGACAAAGAACCTCTTGTAAAAGAGCACCATTAATTTCATTCACTAGGCTGTCATTAGAACCT
>APFE030619504.1:101503-122230 GCA_000404065.3 Pinus taeda
GGCCTTAGCTCCGAATGTAGAATCCAACAGTGTTCATCATCGTGCCCATCCTTCTTGCAGTGAGTGCATGAAGGTTTGGTCTTTTGTACATTATTTGTCTTCCTCTCTTTCCATTTCCGCTTTCTCTTTTCCTTTTTCTTGCTTCCAATGGGTTTTGATGATCCCCCAACTTCTGGGTTCACATTCTTGCCTCTAGCCTCTAGAAGTGTAGCCTGAACAAATACCTCATCTATGCTAGTAGGATTAAACATGAGAATGGTGTGCTTTAAATAGCTTCGTAGACCACCTATATACTTAACAAAGTTTTAGGTGACTCTAAGAAATGCCTAGAATCAAAGCTCTTTTTCTAAATTCTTAGATGTAGCTTTATACACTTTGCCGTTTTAATTGGTGAAGAGTTTGAAAACTCATCATAGCTTGCTGCATATTAGCTAGTGGATAGAATTTTTTATTAATGGTAGAAACAAATTCATTCCAGGTGGAAAGAATTTTACCATGCTTCTTCAAATAAGCTTGTGTTTTGCCTTCCCACCATACTAGGGTGGTGCCTCCAAGGCGTAGGCTAGCCAACTAAATCTTTCTCCTTTCTGAATCGATGTTCTGCACTCTGCAATATACATCAATCTATCTAATCTAGTTATCTAGCTTTTATGCATTCAATTCTCTATCATAAACAGGAAAATCAAGCTTCACAACTAATTTAATCAAAGAAGGTTTATTCTTTTTCTTTTCAGGGCTTTCTTTATGTGAGGAAGATGATGATGAAGGTGATGATGGGGGAGATGGTGGAGAGGGATTTTCCTCTTTTCCTTTGCCTTCTTGGTGGGCAACTAGAAGAGGTTCTTATACTCCTTTATCTTGTTTGGAGGTTGAAGAATCTTCACCTCTACCTTTCTTAAATTCTCTATACATTTCTTCTACCATGACGTTCATGGTCATGAAACTGTCCATGAACCAGGAGTTCGATTCCAAGGGAATTTCTTCTTCCATTTTCCTCCTGGGATAGACTCTTCTAATTTCTGGGTTAGCTTCAACCAACTCTCCTTCTCCTAATTTGAACTTTGTCCTAGTTAGCATTTAACAAAAAAATCTAGCACAAGCTTGTCTAACTTTAGCAACCTAAAGCTCTGATACCACTTGATCTGGAATTGATCTAAGATAATTAATAAGGTATTATAGACTCATGTGCATGGATGTGTCTATGTTATTTTATGGAATAGATTGATAAGATTGTGAAATACACAGGCAATGAAGTAGTTAAAGAAAACATAACAGGCAAACATATAAACACAACAAGTTTAATAAGGAGTTCACCCAACACTCTTGGGCTATATTTCCTGGTCTAACATTTCAGTGGTGGCCTCTTTATTATGTTTTCAAAGTAGATTTTTTACAACAGTGAGCTCAATTTGAGTCTCACACAACAGATACAAATCAACAAGACTATACTTGGATCCCCCAAGTCTCTGGAGTACACAGACTCTCCTTATTGAACTCTTGACCTCTATTGGTCACAATAGTATGAGCCCAATATGAGGCTCATACATGACAGGAATTACAGAGGAGTGCGCTTGAACCTCTAAAGCCTTCTCTGGAGTACACAGACTCTCTGACTCTCTCTGTCTCTGTCCTAATCCTGGCTCGATGTTGCCTTTGCTTCTATAGGTCAGCTCAACTTCTTCTCTTTGCTTTCAGCTTACTGCCTACTTCTCTGCTCTTCGATTACTGCTTACTTCTCTCTCTATCAGTTTATGGCTTTAAGGCCAATCTACTTCCTGACTGTTCATTTCCACTTCTTGGCTTTCTGGTTCCCCTACCTCTATTTGTTTGAATCCCTCCGTCCTGCGTAATCAGTCACTGTATAATGCCTCACAGGGAGGTGGCCACCTATTTCATAACGGATGAGTGTAAGTTCTTGTGGACATATTTAAAGCAATTGTTTTTCTGTTAACTCCAAGAATGCTCGCAAAACAAGACCTTTTGCCAATGCATCATCCATATCATACTTCAAATTCTATGTGATCTTGCTTGGTAACCTTGTCAAATCCGGTCATCCATCGGATTGTGTCTCCGTTGTTGATCTGGGGGTCCCAAATCCTATGATTTTCATTCATATTGGGTGGCTAAGTAGCATGATGTTTACCCGTCCGATGTGAGCAATTTTCTCTCTCCCCACCGGGACACGTGGCTATCATTGTGTGGCATTGAGTGAAACTTGGTCGAAACCGCTTACTACTCGAAGCCCTTCCAATATCCTGCCAGTTTTGTGGAATCCCGTTCTGATGGAACCGTAACAAAACTCTCCGCGTTTTATAATTATTTCGGGTCTGGGTTCTCAAGGCTTCTCTTCACTGAGAGGTTTTCCCTGCGATATGTGATTAGCGACTTGTCGCTAATCGTATATCAGAAACTACCTCCACTACTTAAATTTGTCCCTATATTTGTTGGTTGGTGTCAACGCGCGTTACCATGGTCCGTCGCTCTGCGTGCTAGATCGATGTTCCTCGTTGATCTGCGATGATTTCCATTGTAATTGTCTAAGGATTCCCTCCGATAGCTTGATCATTATAAGACTTTGAATCTTTGGCATGATTTTTAAAGAGTTCATGAAAAATTAGAGAGTGTTCTAGGATCCCTTTTGGATCAAGGACCGACTCTTATATCATTTGGGAAAGATATGCATTCTGCAAATAGATAGAATTAACATAATTAAGGAGGCACATACTTCCCTAATATCAGGTCATTTTGGGTAAGTAAAATAGTTTCACAGCTGCAAGGATACTACTATTGGCTGAAAATGCATGAAACCGTTTCTAGAGATGTAAGAGGATGTACCATGTGTGTTAAAAGCAAGTCTAGTGGTAGAAAGCTAGGCTTGTACACTCCACTACCAGTTCCTTCTCGTCCTTGGGAAAGTGTTTCCATGGACTTTGTTGGGGGATTGCCAAAATCTAGAAAAGGTCATGACTATTTGTATGTTATTGTGGGCAGTTTCAGCAAAATGTGTGTTTTAATACCTTGTAATAAGCAGATTACAGCTGAATAAACAATGAAATTGTTCTTTCAGCATGTCTGGGTGCATTTTGGGTTACCCACTTCCATAGTATTTGATCGAGACTCTCGATTTGTTGGGAAGTTTTGGTCAAGTCTGTGGGAATTGATGGACACACTGAAGTAAAGCACAGCCTTTCATCCACAGACAAATGGCCAAATAGAGGTAGTCAACTAGACAGTGATCCAGTTTCTCAGGGGTTATTGCAGTAAGCATCCCAAGCTTTGTGGTGAACATTTATGTTACATTTAGCATGCTTACAACTGTGATAAACATTCTTCTACATAGAGATCTCTTTTTGAGACCTGTTTTGGTTTTATACCTTGGTCTCCCTTGGATTTTGTCTCTGAAAAAGACATAGCAGTTGTTGGACACAGTGATGTTGACAAAGCAACCAAATTCATTGAACAGAACCAAGAAATTCACCAAGCAGTGCAGGAACAACTGGAAAAGAGCCAAGCCAAGTACAAGGTAAGGCATGATAAACATTGGGTGGAGCACAACTTCCAAGTTGGTGATCAAGTCTAACTGTATATCAGAAAGGACAAAATGCAAGTTGAAGGAAAGAAGATGAAGCCAATAAGGTATGGACCTTTTAAGGTACTTGAGAAAATTGGTGAGAACACTTTCCACCTTGACCTGCCAGAATACATGCACATCTATTCAGTAGTAAATGCATAAAATTTGAGATTGTTTGAAACATCATTAATTGAATATCCTGAAGAGAAAAATCAAGTGCCTTCCATTGATGATTTGTTGCTTGAATACCTGAATGAGTTGCAGGAAGATAGAGTTATGGGCAGGAAGGTGAGGACAACACACAGAGGGGACGTGGAGTACCTTAGAATTGGGGTCAAAGGTTCAAAACCTAGTAGTGCAAAATGGATAGAGATTGAGCAAGTGAGGCAACTGTATCCTCACTTAAACAATGCTTGAAAACCAACTTTTGGTGGTCCAAAAGCCTTTTAAGTGGGAAGGCATGATCCAAATGGATCCAAGAAACACTCTCTCTGTCTTCAAAACTTAAAAAAATCATGCCAAAGACCAAAGAAAATCACATAAGGAAGCCTTTCAAAACACTATCAGGGGGAAAAAACCCATGAAATCAGTTAAAAGCCAGAGTATTGGAGGTGGAATAGTGCAATACACAGTAGCCGTGAAATCTGGCTGATCAACGGTCCAGATATGCGTGGCGGATCATAGTAGGTAGTGGCCCTTGGCAGATATCAGCAGAATCCCCATAAGAATTGCAACGAAGATTGGTGAAGACTTCATAAGATATGCGATAGCAACTAGCAGGGTCAACGAGGACCATCGATCAAGTACATAGATCGATGACCCACTTTGCATCGCCAAATCGCAATCAGCAAATGCAAAGGAGGAGGGTTTATGTGTACATGCATATATGCGATTCGATGAACCAGACTCGACAGGTTTATCGGTAATATTTCATAAGGTTTAAGGTTCGCAGAAAAGCCAGTTTTAATGCATTGTTTGTAGTTTGGTTAGTAAACGAAAAGCAAAGGATGAAGGCCAATGCGATCAGCCAGACCTGAAAGGGTCTGTTAAGGCTATTATATATTGTTTCAAATCCAGAGAAAAGCCATTTTAATGCATTTCACGATTTTTAACATATTTTAAAAATATAAAGGGGAACCTCATAGCGAGACCAAAGTGATTTGTGATAGCGATGGAGGGCAGACCTGATAAGGGAATAAGCCATGTTTAAGGAATTTTGAAGTCTGAAATGAATTTTGTTTGGTGGCATTTCACAGTTATGCATGCATTTTCCTACATTAAGTAGAAAACGACTGTGTTTGTAATTCTGAAGGATTTCAAGGGACTGAGGCACTCTTACGATGTCTAATAGGTGATCACCTCCCCTTTGGGTGCTATGCCATGATCATGTAATGCTGAAAGAGGGATTCGAGTGAATAAAGGCCCGGGAGACAGAAAGCCAGGAAGGAGAAACTCAGCCCAAATTGGCTTTAAAGCCACAGACAAAAAGCAAACAGAACAGAGACAATATTGTAGGAAAATGCTAAGAAAAAGTTAGGACAAAGACAGAGAGCATTGAGGGAGTCTATGTACTCAAAGAAAACTTGATAGGTTCGAGTAAAGCTCTTGTTATTGTATTATGTTGTGTGTGAGGCTCAAATTGAGCTCACTGTTGTAAAAAGAACTCTGCTTGAAGACATAATAGAGAGGCCACCAATGAAGGTTGGACTAGGAGATGTAGCCTAGGAGTATTGGGTGAACTCTTCATTAAATTTTCCATGTTATGTGTTGTCTATTATGTTTTGTTTATTGCTTCATTGTCTATGTTTTTTCACAATCTTATCAATCCACTGCATAAAATAACATAGGCACATCCAAGCACATTAGTCTGTAAAACCTTATTAATTGTCTTAGATCTCATTATCAGATCAAACAAGAACAAGAGTTATCTATATTCTGTCCCAAATGCAAATGAAAACATGCTTTGCAAGAATGTCCTTTAGATAATGTGCAGATTTGTGGGTTTTGTACAGAAAATCATGACACTAAGGATTGCACAAAGATGAACATTTTGCAGAATTACAATTTGGAAGCCCATGTAGAAATGGAGGACATGTATTTCATGGGAGCTAGAAGGCCATGGCAGCCAATACCTCCAGGTATGTATCAAAATCCAAATTCAGCAAATTATAACATGCCTGTTCAAAATTCTTTGAATGTTCCTATGCCTTGGGAAAATTGGTTTAATCAACAAAAATAAACATACCCACAACAAGGATGGAAAGGATATTCTTTTCCTCAACAATATTAGCAACCATTTTCTCAACCATATCCCCAACACTATCAGTCACAATATTCTCAGCCATATCCACAACAATACCCTCAGAAACCAGTAGCTTATCAATAGCAAAATCCTCAACAAAATTTACCTGCCTCCACAAATAAATTCACCACAAGTACAACTACCATCCAACCAACCTCCTAAACCCACACAGCTACCAGCTCAACCCATAGCTAACCCAAAAACCCGTATAGATAGGCCAGCTTACAACATAGATGAGGGACCATTGTACCCAACTCTGCCACTGCAAAACATTGAACTAAGGTCAGGTCGAAATTTGCAAAAAGAACCTCCACCTATTCAAATGCAATCACAAAAAGAGAGTCAAAATGACGAACACGAAAATCAACCATGCTATAAACAAAGTGACCCAACACAAAACAATCTAGAACAAGGTCAACAAATACAAACACTAGAATCACCTCCATTTCTAGAACGATCACTTCAACCAAAATTACCAACACCATTGCCACAATTTGATTTTCTTGATGAATTGAGAAATGTGTATGTCAAAATGCCATTACTCCAGGCAATCAAGGATATTCTGATTTATACCAAAGCCATTAAAGAGCCCTGTCTCAAAAAGCCTGCAAAGAAAAGATTTAACCCACAAACAATACATGTCATTGGAAATTTAGCTAGATTGATGTCGAATGTCATTTCCATGGAAAAATATGTTGACCCAGGCATACCTAGAGTCACAACAATTACCAACAAAATTTCAATTCCAAACACTCTAATTGATTTAGGAGCTGCAATAAATGTTATGGCATTGAACACAATGAAAACTTTGCAGCTAACAAATTTAAAGTCAACCCCAATTGTTTTGGAATTAGCAAATCACTCGAAAGTCATTCCTGAGGGGGTACTGGAAGATATAATTGTTTCACTGGACTCTTGAAAGTATCTAGTTGATTTATTAGTACTCTAGCCAAAATCAAACGTAGGAGGACATCCACTCATACTTGGTAGACCATGGTTGGCAACTACTGATGCATTCATTGGATGTAGATCGGGTAACATGATCATTTCTAGAGGCACAGAGAGAAAACAACTTACCTTGTACCCATAAGCACAAGCCCCAACAGTAACACAAAACTTATAGCTTGATGACAAGTACAATGATCGGGGAGAAATATACTCTGTTTTAAGCATCAATCAAATGTATGATATTGAAGAGAACAACAATGAAGATTTAGTGGAAATTTTAATCTCCCAACCTGATGTTTTAGAAGAATTGAGAAATGAACAATACACTGATGTAGATCACATGTTGCCACAAAGCTTTCAGGAAACTTGTACTATGTACTCTATGAAATCAATATTTGAGGAAATATTTCCGATCGATTCCATTACAAACACACAAAGCAAGGCTACAGAAATCAGCCCAGGAAAAACATTGAACATTGGGGCCTTTCTAGAAACATCTCAGGAATGGAAATTGCTTGACTTGCTCACCAAATACCAAAAGGCACTCGCTTAGGACTACACTAACATGCAGGGAGTTTACCCAGAAACTTGCACTCACCATATCTATATAAACACTAGTATTCAACCAGTGAGGCAGCCATAGAGATAGATGAACCCCATGCTCAAACAGGTTGTAAGAGATGAATTGCAGAAGTTACTAAAAGTAAAGTTCATTTACCCCATTTTTGACAGCCAATGGGTATCTCCATTAGTAATAGTTCCCAAGAAAAATGGTAAGTGGCGAGTTTGTGTTGACTATCGAGAATTGAATAAGGCCACCCTTAAAGACTATCTTCCACTACCATTTATTGACCAAGTTTTGGATACATTAGTTGGAAAAATGTCATTTTCCTTTCTTGATGGTTTTTGTGGCTACAACCAGATCAACATAGCATCAGGAGACCAAGACAAAACAACATTTACCTGTCCCTGGGGCACTTACGCTTACAACATACTACCATTTGGCTTGTGCAATGCTCCAACAACATTTCAAAGAGCAGTGTTAGCAATTTTTGCTGATTTGGTCCATGAATGTGTTGAGGTATATATGGATGATTTTTTAGTATATGGTGATTCCTTTGACAATTCTTTACAAAATCTTGAGAAATTTTTACAATGATTTATAGAAACCAACTTGTCTTTAAGAAATGAAAATTTTTACATGATGATGAATGAGGGAATAGTCTTAGGACATCATATTTCTCCCAAGGGAATCTAGACCGAAAGAAAATACAAATTATTGTTGAATTGCCAAGTCCAACAAATCAAAAAGATGTAAGAAGATTTCTTGGTTATGCAAGTTATTATAGGAGATTTATAGAAAACTTTAGTAGGATGTTTTGCCTTTCTTTAAACTTCTTGCAAAAGATGTATCCTTCAACTGGAATGAGGCTTGTCAAAATGCTTTTGAGAAACTCAAAGAGAAACTAAGCACAACTCCAGTTTTAAGGGGACCCAATTGGACTTTACCTTTTCACATCTCAACTAATGCATCCAATACAACAATAGGGGATTCATTAGGGAAAAAAGAAGATGCTTTAACTTATGCAATTTACTTTATCAATAAAAATTCGACTCTTGCTGAACTCAACTACACAGTAACTGAAAAGGAAATGCTTGTAATTATACATGTGGTGAACAAATTTCATCATTACATAACTGGATATGAAGTCCTCATTCACAGAGACCACTCCGCCATTAGATACTTAATGAAAAAACCTATTAATAATGGCAGGATCACAAGATGGTTACTCTTACTGCAGGAATTTAATCTCACCATACTAGACAGACCAGGGAAAGAGAATCAGGTAGCAGATTACTTTTATAGACTACAAAATTCAGGTGAAGTTTTCCAAGTTGAAGATTCATTTCCTGATGAACACTTGTTTTCAATTTTAGTGTTCACTCCATGGTATGTTGATTTAGCTAATTACTTCTCCACAGGAAAAATACCACCATCTTTTAGTTCAAAGGAGAAGAAAAGGTTGATAAAAAAAAGTGCGAGATATTCATTGGTTAATGGCGATTTGTTTTATACTGGTTATGATATGATCATTAGAAGATGCATTAGAGAGGATGAAATTAGTGATATACTAAACTCATGCCATGATCAACCTTGTGGTGGCCATTTTGCAGCTAAGAGGACAACACACAAAATTCTTAACCTTGGCTACTATTGGCCATCAATTTTCAAACATTCAAAGAAGTATGTAAGAAGTTGTGACAGTTGCCAATGCATGGGAAAACTAACCACCTCTGATGAGATGCCACTACAGCCACAAGTGCATCTAGAGCCGTTTGAAAAATGGCCTCTCAACTTTGTTGGACCCATCAATCCACCATCCAAAGGTAAGAAGTACATTCTTTTATGTACCGATTATGTGACTAAATGGGCTAAAGAAAAGGAATTTGCAAGGGAAATTGAACAAACAATATTCAATTTCCTTTTTGAAGAAATATTTGTTAGATATGGAGTACCCAGAGAGATAGTAACTGACCAAGGGACTCAATTCACATCAAGACTAGTTCAAGAAATTACTGATAAGTACAAATCAAGCACAAACGGAGTACACCCTACCATCCGCAAGCCAATGGCCAAGTAGAATCTACAAACAAAACACTAGAAGGGATCATGACAAAAATAGTGGAAACAAACAGGAAGGATTGGGTAGATAAGCTCAACGAAGCACTTTGGGCATATAGAATTACTTGGAAAAACACAACAGGGTTTACACCCTATCAGCTAGTGTATGGCAAAGAGGTCATGTTGCCAATAGAATTTCAAATACATACATATAAATTGGTTGCAGACTTAGGAATAGATCTCTCTGAAGCCCAGCAAGAAAGAAGCATGCAATTGAACTAGCTGGACGAGATGAGACAACAGGCAGTGAAAAGGACAACAGTGATACAACAGAAAAGGAGATAGTGGCATGATAAGTTAATTAAGAAGAAGGAACTTCAAGTTGGTGACTGATCATTACTCTTCGACTCAAAATTCAAATATTACAAAGCTAAATTTACAACCCACTTGATGCGCCCTTATGAAATCATTGAAGTCTTTGAGAATGGATCAGTCAAACTCACTTCAATTGACTAGGAAGGATAAACATATCTAGTGAATGGACATAGGCTAAAGATCTATCATAAGCTTGTCAACAAAGAAGACTTCATGAAGACCGTATCACAGCAAAAGGAGGTACAGATAGTACAACAGTGCGCTGTAATATCTAAGCCTTAATCAGTTTATGTTTTCTACAATAAAATTAAAAATAAAATAAAAACTAAAATAAAAACTAAAAAAAACATAATAATGTTTAGATATGAAAACCAAATATGGCATAATCTAAACATGAATTCTTATGAGAAAACCAAGAAATTGGCTTGTAAGAATTCCTTTTTTTTCTTTAGTTAGAATTGCAAAATAAAAGGATTCTGAAAGAAACATGACTTGAGGACAAGTCAAATCATCAGTTGGGGAGAAGAAAGTCTAAACTTGTTCATGCTTTTCTATCTCCCTAAGTTCATCTCCAGCAGAGGAAGCGATTTGTCTTTACATTTTCCAATGGATTCTTAAAAAATGATTATTGTTCAGTATTTTTCAAAAGGATTTGATTTTTAAACTCAAAACATATCTTAGAAAGGGACCTATTATATATAATTTCTCAGCAAAGACCCTGTTATATACAAATTCTCATTCTCAGGAAAGGGACCTATTCTATGCATATTATCAGAATGGGATCTTTTCAGAGGAAGATTACATCTACAAAGAAGAAGACTGCACCTAAGAAGAAGAAAATTGCGAAGAAGCAGATTGCACCCAAGAAGAGGAAGATTTCATCTACAAAGAAGGCTAGACTACACCTAAGAAGAAAGACATTACATTTAAGAGAAAAATGGACACCATCATAGGTCTGAACTATGCCTAGACATATCAAACAACAAAAGCCAGCTCCCAAACAAAGAGATATCAGAGGGATGTAAGAATTGGCATTTTAATATTTTTAATTTCTTTTTTTAATCTCAATTTTTTAATGGTGGTTTATGATGATTATTGATTTTAGTTTCTAAATACCCAGTTTATCCTATATCATTCATTTTTATATCCTATAGGAGTCAGTCCTACTCTTCTACCTATATCCTATAACTATAACCTATTTCATATTTCTAAACATTAGTCCTATCTTCTACCATGTATATATTCCTAAAAGCCTAATCCTTAAAGCCTACCCTTTTTATCATGTACATACATTTCTAATCAACCTACAGTCATAAGTACCAACAAATCTACGAAAACTAAGCATGCAAACTTAAGAACCAATTAAATCACCAACTACATATTGGAGGTCATTAATTAGTAAGCCACATAACCAAATTTTGAAGAAGGGATCAGGTCACAAAGACAAAGGATTTATAAATTTTTATGGTTTTCAACCTAAAAATTTTTAAATCTAGAAAATGATTTGATAGAAAAAGGATATGTGATCATAAGTAAGGATTAACGGCTAGTTCAGTGAAATCATCATGACCCGATGCTCTTATGATCTGAAGGCACCATAATAACTCGTATTCCTCATGATTTCAACAAAGGGCTTGCACCATACCCAATTTCATCACTCAAAGACCGCTGCCAGGACTCGGTAAGGCATCATTACAAATCTTTGTGTAAGGCATTGAAGGAATTACCAGTGAAGTATATGATGCGTGAAGAGACTGAGGATTCGTTGCATAAATAAGTAATGAATGAAGGTCGTAAGAATGAAACCACTGTGTTAAAAAGGGAAGTGAGTATTGTATTCATCACGGAGTATAGGCAGAAGTCTGAACCTGTAGAGAACGTTGTGAATTAGAAGCTATTTACCATTCTGAAGGTTATAAAGCAATCCTCTCTAAGATATATAAGGGTATAGCGTTATGAGTATGTTGACAATAACAATGTCAATATACGAGTAAAAGGGCCACGACACAGGGGAGACTCTACAGAACCCATTGAAGGGTATTTCGATTTAATTGGCAATGTCCTCCATTAAACAAGAGATACACATAGTACTCAGGCTTAGGTAGTTTTCTGATCGAAACTATGGTGAATTTTTTTTTTAAAGCTCAAGGGACATATAGTAATTTTCTACAAACCATGGTAAAATTATTTTTACAACTATAAATTTTTCTTATACACTGGGTAACAAGAGATAAAAAAATTTCTCTCATGGAAAACCAAACAAAGCCACAACAATTTAACCCTAGCAAATACCATAAGGACTGGATAGACATTTTTAGGGCAAAACAATTGCTAACATTCTTAGAGAAATTTAATGGGCACAATGAGCTAATAGCAAGGGAGTTTGCCTCCTTATTCACTGGAGAAAGGGCCATTGTAGGAAACTTGTCTTTTAGGGTCTCAAAAGACACAATTTCTCAAGCAATAGGTATAAGCCCAGAAGGAGAGAAGTATTTTAAACCAAGCAGCTTAAAGAGAAAACATGGACACATTTCATATCCAGGACAAGGGTATCATCAATTGACTGGAAATCAGGGATTCCTCGGAGTTGGCTCATTCATCCATGGGATGAAATAGTTTATGTTATTCAAAAATTTATAACTTGTGAGGGAAGATACAACATTGTATTTCTTTATCATATCAAATTGTTAATGCATCTAAGGGGAGATTGCATTATAAGCTTGCCTTATTTTCTTTTGCAAAGCCTGACTAAGATGTCTAAGACCATACAAATACAAAGGAAAAACCAGGATAGAAGCCTATACCATTTTGGTTTGGTAAAAATCTTGATTGAATTTGAACTGAAAAAGATAAGTGTGACATGGAAGAAATTATTGGTGACTAATAAGTTTATGGCAAATGAGGAGCAAGCAAAGCAGCAGAATCCACAAGAGGAACAAAAATTTTTAAAGGAAGTGTAGCAACATGCAAAACTATTGATTGATGTAGATGCTATAGAGGAAGACTTTTCAGAGTATAGAGTAACTCTGTTCCATCTAGCAGCAGTATCAGAACCAAGAGGATGGTAAGAGAGGAGGCTGAGAGGGCTGAACATGATAAAATTTTCTCCACTTACACAAGAAGGTCCAGAAAGACCAAGTTTGTTCAGAAAGGGAAAATGGTGGAGGAAGATGATATTCTACAATAGCCATAGTATGACTACATACAAGGATTGGAAATTAAAGACAAGGAAAAGGAGTAACAAGAATAGAAATTCTCAGATAAAAAGAAAAGAAAATTAGAAAGGAAAGTTGAGAAATTACAATAGCAACTTATGGAATCAGAAGTTTTTGAAAGAGTGGTGAAAAGTGAAAAAGAAACACTCAAAATACAAAGTAATAAGTTTCAAGATGAGAATGAAAACTGAAAAAGAAGGTTAAAAAACTCAGCCTATAAAATGCAAATTTGTAGGAAGGCCTATAAACTTTATAAGCAAAAGAAGGCAATTAAAACCAAGTATCAAATCTTGAAGGCAGAGTATGAAGCCCAAATGAACGTCAATGCTCTACTTCGGGCAGTAGAGTCAGAAGGCGGAATTTGATAGGTTAGAACTCATTTGCATGAGGGCCTGCAAAATCCTAAGTTTGGGGGAATGTTGGTATCCAATTATGACTGTCCATTCCACTTAAAATCCTCTTTTGATTATCATTTTTTTACCATTTAACCTTCACATTCCATATATAATCCTTAGAAGACAAATTATATGATGTCATTATCATTATTTTTAACTTGAAATTAATTTTTTAAATTATTGTGTTAAAAATGACATTTTTTCAGAAAATTACAAGAAGTTGTGACTTCCTGTAAATGCTCCATTGTTTGACATGTTGCATAGCAGGTGGGTGAATTTGAAGATTGTGGGCATGAAGTAAAATTTACACAGATGGTGGATTACCTATCCAATTTAGGTTTTGAAGAAAATAGGTGTCCGATCAACGCTAGTGAAACCCAACCACTTCAGCAGAATTTCCAGATTTTGTGAAGAAAAGAATTTCTATTTTGAGAATTTTTCCATAAATGAAGGAACTTATTCAATTTCGACCTTCTTGGATGTAATTAATAGAATTTTGTTAGGATAATATGGAGGAGGAATAACTTCTTTTATTACAGAATTCATGATAAATAACCTATGGGAGAAGACTATGTTTTCAGCTAGATTTTGAACACATGAAAGTACAGCTTGTGCATTCTTAATTTCCAGATTTAATACAGACTTCACTATTGAGTTTATGCACTAGATCCAATAGTTATATTCTTCTGAATCACTTTTTAGTGTGCTTATGAAGTGTTGAAGGGCCCTCATCACTACGCTGGTACACTCTGTTTTCAAGTTCCTTACTAGTTGCATATTTAGATTTGAAAGTTAGAAGTTATTTTATGTGTTGTAGGAAAGGTTATGTTATTGAAGTTATCAATTGAAAAGGATTTGCATTCGTTGTGAAAATAACCTTGTAAAAGGATTCAACCAATTATGGTCTTGAAAATTGATATATATTCTTGTTGTCATACAATTTCCATATTTTCTTATTGGCTTTAACTTTAAAGATAGTTCATGGTTTGATTTCCAAGTGATTTAGATTGTAATTTTTAAATTCAATTTGCAGTTCGATAAGTGATTCTTGTAAAAAGATTCAACTGTTATTGGTTTGCAACATTACTCATCTTATTCATTGTTTGATTTAGTTAGTTATTGAAATTACTTTGGATTGTTATGATTGGGAAAGGTTCTATTGAGCAATATTCTTGTAAGGGAAAGATATGATTTTTAACCAATCATTAATACTCTATTTTTGTTACCTAGGCAATCAGAATTTCATCATATTTGTTTTGTCTAAATTGATTCTTAAGTGGTTGAAAAGGCAAAGAACCTCTTGTAAAATAGCATCATTAATTTCATTCACTGGGCTGCCATTAGAACCTTGGATCCTTCTAGATCTATATACTTTAGATGAGCACCTCTAAGTGTACTTTCCCAAGTTGATAAAAGAATTAAGAGCTTAACTTACCTTAGTAAGTAAAGACCAAACACTCCACTTGCCATGCTTTCATGGTCTATTGTTGTCTTCCTCTTGTTGTTGCTTCATTCCTTTCTTGTTGTCTTCTTCTGAGACACTTTCATTATTAACCTTCTTACCAACTCAATTTCTTTGTCTAGTATATCCTCTGTTTGTTGATTATCTTCAACTCTTAAGTGCTGAATTTTCATTACTGCCACCCTTACATCCTTAACTTATGATTAGTATTGTCTTGCACCTTTTCAGCTACTGCCATATTGTCTTTCAAGTTAATTTTATGCTTTTGTTTAATGTACCTGTCAACTTCTTCTTGATTGTCATTTATGGAAATTTATTTGTGATTCTTCATTAGCAATTTATATTGGATATTTATCCTCTGTTGTTCTAGCTTTCTCCTTTGAAGGTCTAACTCTCTATATAACTCAATGATTTTACTTGGAATAGAATTTGGAAATTTTACACAATCTCCCATTTCTTCATTTGCTATTGACCAATCATCAGATGGTCCTTCTTCCTCTGCTAAATATTCCTTAACATCTTTCAGTAGATGTTCTTTCTCTTCTTCTTTCATTTGGTTGTCCGCCTGTGCCAAATATGTTCCAGTTTCTGCAACAAAATCTGCAATCATAAGACTATTATCAAAAGCAAAAATATAAGGCCTTTGTACCTCTTCTTCCGTTGGCAACCTTTTAGTATGTTGCTCTAATCCTTCCTTTAACTCCTCTGTCAGCGCATTAGTATGTTGATTCAAACTCAAAGAATCCTTGAGACTATCAACAAGTCTCTTTTCTACACCATATGTTTTAATGATGCCTCTCTACACTTGTTCACTGTAGTGAACTATATCTTCTCCAGTCTCATTTTCATACTCTGCTTCAAAACTTTCATCTTATAGAAGGTATTCTTCCATATTTTTGACAGCTTTAAAAGACTGTCTATATTCTTCCAAACCTACAACCATACACAAATTATCAGTTTTAAAAACACAAGACCTTATGGTCTCATTTGATGCTTCAACCATCAAGTGTTCTGGCTGCTCTGAATCATTCATATGATTCAACTCCTCTATCTCTTAATTACTTTCAAAAAGTAATGGTCCATGTTCTGGTTCACATACCAAAACTTCAACACCTTCTCCAACGTTTTCCTTTTGTTGTAGCTCAACTCTTTCAAGCTAATTTGTCTTCAATTTGGCATCTATAATATGTTCAAGTTCCCCCAGCTCCTTTATTAACAACATATTTTCTTGCTGATTCCTCTTATCTTGTAGCCTCTACCACTTTACTTTCTTCCTCATGACATAACCATATTTCTGGTCCTTCTCATTTCTCTGCAACATTTCCATTAATACTTCAAGTTGAACTGCCATCTCAGCCATTTCTTTACCATATTTTTCATCACTCATTCTCATGCCATTTGCCTTGACATCTTTCTTATTTTGTCCTTTCTTGTGATCTCTTTCAGAACCTCTTCTATGACTATCACTAGTCATCATCCTTTCCATCTCTATGAGTTCCTCACTCACTTTACTATGAGTTGCGCAAGCCTCTGCAACAACAAGTTTTCCTTGCTGCCACTTACCTCACCAAGCTTTCCTCTGTACTTGGTCTTTTGGCAAGTACTGATCCACTATCTGGAACCTCCTTGAAATTTTCCTCTACTCCTTCTAGGCCTCAACTCGTCTACACTTTAAGAACACAATTGTCCTCTCACAATGAAATACTAGTTTTTGGCCACCTCTTCATTCACTTAGAAACTCTAACCAGCTTCCTTCATCCCTTAGCAATTCTACCATCCTTTGTGGAATTTCCTTTGTGAGATGCAACAAAATCCCTGCAGTAGCAAGTCTCCTTATTGCTACATATGCCTCACTAAGCTTCTCTCCTCTAAGCTTAGTATGTTAGCAATTCTTCGGTTCTCTCCTCTGGAGCCAAATGAGCACTCCTTGCTCTAGGTTGTTGCAATGCTCTCACCTTCTTATGTTGCTATCTATGCAACAATATAAAAATCACAAACTCTTCAATATTCAAATCAAATTAAAATAAAAACATATCATCTCACCTTCAAGATCTTTGCATGATCTTGTTCTACCATTCACCTACACTTTTAATGGACTATTCTTTTATTCAGCCTTCAACTGTATCTTCGAACTCTACTACTTCAAGAACTTGAAAAGGTCCCTCTTATAGTTTAACTACTGTAATCCTGTTATATACCTAGGGGGGATAATATGAGGTACAAAGGGAGGTACCCAAGGTAATAATGTAATAATGGGATGGGCCATAGTAATAAATAAGGTGGTTAAACCATTACATTATTACTGACTACTTGTGGTCCCTTACATGATATGGGTTAACCACCTTATTTATTACTATGGCCCATCCCACTTGTTATAGCTCTGATACCACTTGTTATAGATCTGACCCAAAAATATTATAGATCTGATATGAAAATATAAGACTGCAAATAAACCCAGAAAGTATATGAAATGATTCTTTATTGATCAAACCCTTAAGGTAGGGCAACACCATACATTCACTCCTTAAGGAAGGAGAACACTCCACAA
The DNA here is from genome assembly GCA_000404065.3 of Pinus taeda. Taxonomy (NCBI): domain Eukaryota; kingdom Viridiplantae; phylum Streptophyta; class Pinopsida; order Pinales; family Pinaceae; genus Pinus; species Pinus taeda. Next base: position 118,943 of record APFE030619504.1, read on the forward strand.
GCAATATGCCTGTTCATACAATAATCCTTAACACAATTCCTTCACCTCTCTCCATGTGGAGTCTCTAGCCTCTATATAGGCCTCATACATACAACACCATGGATCATTACCATGGTCCCCTCATACCATCGAACTAATACCATAGGCCCATTACATTATTACTGACTACTTGTTGTCCCTTACATGGTATGGGTTAACCACCTTATTTATTACTATGGCCCATCCCATTACTACATTATTACCTTGGGTACCTCCCTTTGTACTCCATATTATCCCCCCTAGGTATATAACAAATCCTACTCTAAATTCTCTCTCATTCGATTTCTGCTAATCATTAGACAAACTTGCATACCATCACCTGTCTTCAGGATCTCACTACTCTTGCAAATACGTTCAACAGATCTTTATACTTCCATTGTGCAAATTTTTAACATTTAGTTACTTTCAATCAGATTTAGAATGTGATTCTTTTTTTCAATCTCCCAACTTTATCTTGGTAACACTCTAACTATCAGTAAAAATTACACCTTCATTGAGTTTTCTTTCACTATTTTGTTCTTGCACTGAGTTCTTCAAAAAAAAAAATACATGTTCCTTTTGCACGCAAAGTCTTCTTTATACTCGTGGGAAACTTTTCCCTGCTCTGATACCAAAATGATGCCAGAAAAACTGCCTAAAGGCAATTTCCCTAGTTTTCATAATCACCTTACCTAAACCTATGGGTTATGGCCCACCTATACAAATCGGAAGCGTTTAAATTTGTGGGTTTTAACACAAATCTGACCAATCACCAAACAACACTTTAACATATAAGCCACCAATGAACGCTAGTCCCACATGAATGCACAAAACCAGATTCCAAATAAAATAAACTCGCATCCATATACTTCTTGGGTCTGCTCAGCAATTGAATAGCAATTGAACAGCAACCGGTCCCACATTGACTTCCCATGTTGACTTTCCCTTTTTGCACAGGTGCTTCACTCTACGATGTTGATCAAAGTGTGCTGGATCCAATGGTTCACAATGATATCGGCCATCACATATCGCAATTTCTCATGGCCAAGGTTCATTCACTCATGAATGACACGATGCAATATTAATCCAATGGTCAGCATCAGCAGTGATCCAACTGTCTGTGGCCCTTCAACTAACACATGGATTACGAAACTCTCAACCCCTGTAATTGACTATGACGTAATCAGTTGAAAATGCGATTGATAGCTAGGATTTAGTACGATGCTTCAACCCCGATCAAGACACCCGTAGACTCCTAACCTCCACATTTACGTATTTCACTTTGGCTGCAATTCCTCACCATTCCACTGCTCAAGATTCTGCTTACTCTGAAATGTACTTAGTTACAATTTCACTTCATCGTTGTTCCACTCTTCCACCAAACTTGGCACTTCCACTAAATTTCCTTCTCACCTCCAAATCAGCTTGATACCAAGTTCAACTCTGCGACTCCTTTCTCCGCTTAGAAACAGTGTGCCGAAACTTCTCTGATTTCTTTACTCTGCCTTGCAACTATACCTCTGTTTCTTTAACACCACTTCGAACTGGAATACATAATACTCTCTGTGTTATTTCCCTTCTTCCAGATTTCGTAACTTGTTCTACACTTGACCTGTACATACATCTATTAAATCTGGCTGGAATCACACGGATTCTACCGAGACGGTAAGTCTTTTTTCACTCAGAAATTCAAATTGAACTCATTCATCATGGTTTATCACATAGAAACCATAAATTCCCAATTACGGATCACTCATCACATAAAAGGAACTACACACACAGTCACAATGAATTCAATTTCCTCATTCATTAAACAAATGTACAAATAGAAACAAAAGCCTGTTTACAATCTAGCTTTGGCCTGATCTACCTTTTCATGGTCTGTATCAGTGGCCCCTTCTCATTTCAATTCTCGTAGGCTCACAATTCAACCCTCCTGTCTACTAACTCTAATACTAATTCTTCTTTTAAGCCTTCCAGGCCTACAATTATACACAAAAGGATTATGTTAAACAATTTTGGTCTAGATCCTGAATAATTTCACCTAAATCCTAAATAACCTAATCTAATCCCTAAAATCATGAACTAACTCCTAGTTCCTCTAACTCACACATTATTCTTGAAATCTATCTTAATGAGAAGATTTCATTACAATATCCTATTAGGTCCCTATAATACTAGTGATTACCCCATTACTATTGTAGTTGTATCCCTTATCAATATTGTTGTTCCCCTATTGTCCCCATATTGTTATTACTGTGCCCCACAGAATCCCTCTATTGTTATTTTTGTGCCTTTATATTATTATTGTTAGGTCAGCTTGGTTATATTGTGACCCCTTAAACTCCTATATATAGAAATGAGGTTTTGTCATTTGTATCATCAAAGAATTTTTCATTTATGTAATGTAAAGGAGGTTGCCCACTCAAAGAGGTTGAATTATAAGGTGTTCATCTATCTTTTCTATCTTTCTGTGAGCTGGTTTCATAACATTTGGTATCAAAGCTTTGGATTCTAGGGTTTTGTTGCTCCAAATAGGTCATTGTGGCATTCACTCTATAACTTTTTTTTTGCGACGTTTCAGACACTAAAACAAAAACCCATTTGGTTTGAAATTGTTCTAAACCTCAGGTCCAAAAGTTGGAGCTTTTCACACTATATTTGTGGAGATATGATCTAAGGAAATTGGCCTTTTTGTAGACTCCCGAATTACATTCCAAATAGGTTACCTGGGGAAAATAGTCATAAATTTTGTTTTGAGCATCATATTATAATTTTGTAAGAAGTTATAGAAAGAGGATGGACTGTAGTTTCCTATGTATATTTTTCATATCCTAAGGTCAAAACAATGACACGTGGCACTTCATACAAGTTCTCTCTTCTAAAAAGGTATATAATCAAGTCGACTTGGGAGATTGTGCATAACTCTTTCTTGGAGAATCTAAATTCGATCAAGCTGGTGGAATTGGAAAGAGGACACAGAGGGATATTGTGGGTTGCAATTTCAGAACTAGAAGATCTAAAATTACAGAGATACATCAGATGCAATATCAAGCTCCTACAAAGTGAAAAAAAGGTGCGTAGATTTTTTAACTTTTTGCATAAGCTTGGTTTGAAAAACTAGTTTGAAGAAATTCAAATGGCATAGTGAAGAATTATTATCGGTAACTGATGCCTCGAGGAAAGAAAATGCAAACACCTAGTAAGAAACCTGAAAGCTCTAGCATGACTCATGAATAAGAGGAAGAAATGCAACATGATATATCAAAA
>APFE030619504.1:128641-222906 GCA_000404065.3 Pinus taeda
ATTTCGGAGTATCTCATCAAGTGGAAGAACTTATCCATTGAAGATTCCACATGGGAGGATGAGAATTTTATACAGAAGCATCCAGAACTACTCAAGCATTAAGGACATCACTTTCTTTGAAGGAGAGGGGCATGTTAGGTCCCTATAATACTAGTGATTACCCCATTACTATTGTAGTTGTATCCCTTATTAATATTGTTTTGCCCTTATTGTCCCCATATTGTTATTACTGTGCCCCATAGAATCCCTCTATCGTTATTTTTGTGCCTTTGTATTATTATTGTTAGGTCGGCTTGGTTATATTGTGACCCCTTAGACTCCTATAGATAGAAAGGAGGTTTTCTCATTTGTATCATCAAAGAATTGTTCATTTATTTAATGTAAAGGGGTTTGCCCCCTTGAAGAAGCTAAATTCTAAGGCGTTCATCTATCTTTTCTATCTTTTTGTGAGCTGGTTTCATAACATATCCTCACTATTATACAACCCTCATAAAAACATAGAAAAATAAATAATTAATCACTCTTTAGGGAATCAAGTCCCTTGAAGCAAAATACCCTATGATTACTATATTGCAATGGTTTTTCTGAGCAGGATGCTCTTGCATCACCATGAAATAAACATTTGATGATGGAGAAAATTGTATTGTATTGCATTGCATTTGTGTGTGTGAGAAGAGGCTCATGTGGGTATGGCAGCATAGTGAAAGAATCCCCTTTCCAATAAAATATAGCTACATGAAGTCTAGTGCTATTCAAAGACTAAAAAGGCTATGGAGCTTTCTATCAAGTATGAAATGAATTTAGTCAATATTGTTACAGTTTTCACTAATAGAATGTTGAATATTCTTCTCATAACTTGGATTTTACAGGTAAAGTGCGTGGAGAATGGTGTTTGTTCTGGAATGCTTGTGACTGTGGTGATTACTGATATATGTCCAGATGGTATAGTTTGTGGAGGTGGAAAAACACACTTTGATCTCAGTGGTGCCACGTTTGAAAGCATTGCATCTCCTGGTAAAGATGAAGCCCTCTAGAAGATTTGAATCGTACCTATATTATTCCAACGGTATTCATCTAATGAAATCACTCATCAATTTTCAGGCATTGATTTGGTCCATTTCATTTTAATTGGTTTTCATATGCTTAATTTCCTTATTGTTATGTTATGTAGGGTGCCTTGCCAATATTCTGGGATCAATGTTTCTTTTCATGCTGACCGAGGAGCCAACAATTACTATTTCGTTGTATTTATTCTATGAAGCAGGAGATGGTGATCTTGGAGCAGTTGAACTACAACAAGTATTAAACTCACTTTTTCCTAAGTATTCTATTTTTATATTTATAGTATAAGAGGGATTATTCATATGTATTTTATGTATGTATTTTGTTGCATGCAGGGAAACTCTCAATCGTGGAAACAGATGACACATAAATGGGGAGTAAACTAGTTTCTGAACAGTGGTACCTCTCTCCAAGCTCCTTTCTTTATTCAGTTGACCACTCTTTCTGATGCAAAGCTCACTGCAAGAAACGTTATTACTAAAAGTTGACAACCCAATGCTACATACAAATCATCTGTCAACTATCAATAAGGATAGATGTGATGTATTGTATTGTATTATTTTTCATAGCATTCACACGAATTCTTACATATATAAAATTTTGCGTAGCATCCTTGGGAATGTTTATGTATAAAAATAAAATTTCCTGGAAAGGGGCTCACTGCTTTACTTTGTTAACCGGAAGCTCACAAGTACATTGTAGTTTTGTTTCTTTGCAAAGGAATTTTGGATTATATAATTTGGTATCACATCTCTGTGTTCATTAAATTTTATTTTCCACTTTCTCTTTTTATTTATTTTTTAAAATAAATAAATAATATATATTAATGATATATTAAAAATGAATCAAATAGGTTAATTTGAAACAAAAATTATTGTCAATTATTTAAAGACTAAATAATAGTTTACACATATACACATCTAAATTTGTTTAAATAATTTTATTTCTTTTAACTGTATTTATATAATTAGGGTTGACTTTATTTCTTTTAACTGTATTTATATAAGTAGGGTTTTGAGGGTATATCAAACTACATCATAGAGATATAATCTTTCATATTTACCTTGTTGAGGGTTTTTCTCATCAGTGCACGAAAATGGTGTTTGCTTTGGAATGGCAGTGACGGTGAATAATATTTGTTCTGTGACAGGCGTGAGTCCAGATGGAATCTAAAGATCTGGCAAAACACATTTTGACCTCAACCATGTCAAGTTTTAGAGCATTGCAGCCGGTAGAGATGTAGACCTACGTAAGAATGGAATCGTGTCTACAATATTTTAACTATATTTATATGGTAAAATCACTCATCAATTTGGTTCATTTCTGCAAAGGGGACGTTGAGCACCATTTCCATGCACACTGTGCAAATGGCAAGAATGCTGCGTGAATCTCAAAATAAGAGGAGCATTGACAAGGAAATGCATTTTAGAGGTGTCAAGAAAAGGCTTATCATCTTTGCAAGATTGAAAGCAATTTTATAGGGACCATCCAAAAACATTTTGATAGGGCTTAGATCACAACCATCCCTACTGTTTGTGATCGAGAATCCACAAGGATTTGAGACCAGGAGCAAATTGTTTTTCTCAAGGATATTTACTAGTTCCTGAAAGGTAGGGTCCATGCATGTCTTGGCAAAAGTGTGTAGGGTTTTGGGTAATGAAGACCTAGGTTGAATATCTAGAGTTTGTAATTTTAGGGATTGTGAACCCTAAATGAGTAACATGAAAATGTACATATTTGATAGCATACCGAGATGCAAACCTGTCTAAGATTGGACCAATTTAAAAATAATTTTAATATTATGTAAAATTTTAATCCATAATCTTCTGCATTTTCTTTCCATTTTCCAATTTTTTGCATTTCACTCTCTCCACTTTCTCCTCGTGGAAAATAGAAAAAAATTAGACATGTCATAGGTTGAAACTTGGAAAGCATTGGTTGGATAGAGATATTACTGGGAAATTACTTAACATGATGATTGGAAAATGACATGGCAACCAAAAACTACACTACTTGTAAGCTACACAAGGTTCTAAGATCTTACTTCACACATAGGTAATATGAGGAGTCCATTTATTTATAAATAATTATGAATGCCTCACATAATGCATTGGTAATGAGTATGCTAGATTTATAAATTAAAAGAGAAATATTTATGTGGAGAAGCTCAATGGTTGCTAAGTAACTTCAGACAAGAAAATAGTTATGAGTCACTATCTTCATGAGGCCACAACTCAATTTCTCAATGTTAAAAATGAGAAAACTCATAAAATAAAGAATTTTGATTTTTTATACAAATGGGAAGAAAACCTAACCATAAATTAGTTCCTAGAAGATAGAGAGAAGACTATGAGTTCTCAATGTTAAAAATGAGAAAACTCACAAAATAAAGAATTTTGATTTTTTACACAAATGGAAAGAAAACCTAACCATAAAGTAGTTATGATCCAAAATGGATTCAGCATAGCCTCCAAATCAAAAGTCTTCAAATACAGGTGAAAGTAGGATTACGTTGAAGTGCTCATTAATACGAAGCCAATGGTGCAAACAACGTATAAATCCGAGTTCGAATGAAGAAATTAGATCCAATTAAAGATTTGGGCCAAAAAGTCAATGCCTACATTAGAAGGACACGTGGCAACCTCGGAAAGAGTCACATGTTCTTGATGATGTTAGCGTAGAAGATGATGTGGCAGTCTATGATTGGTTCATACCATAGGTGGTGGGATCAGTGAACAAGGGTGGAGATCGTTTGATCGAAGGAGATCGATGCATATCCCATCAAAACATGCAAGCAGGTTATCCTGGAAAATGGACGCGATGAGATTATACAAAAGAAGTTAAACTCCTTTGAGTTCTCGCAGAGAAGCAGTAAGTGGTTTATCGCGTGCCTTCAAGTCAGGAAATGGTTTTCCAAAAATTTGTGCGATTCCACTCAGTGATCGACACGTAGCATCCTGAAACCACTTTCTCGCGTGCCTTTGAAGAATTAGCAGACGTGCTAGTTGGAGTGTAAGATCTCACAACAACCATCGGATCCCTCCGGATAGATCGACAGTGCAGATTTTCTGGAGTAGTTGATGAGCAGGACACGATAGCCATCAAATTGTTTGATCTTGAGATCAGCGCTGAGAAAAGGCCAGACAGTCGAGGTCCACCCCGTGTCCACTGGTCCTTTAGTTAATACTCTATTTTTAATGTAAATGTATTATGTCGTGATTAACGTAGTTTGTAACTAAATGTGGTGTGTTAATACCATAACACAGAGAAAGTTAACAGAATGTGTTGTGAACCATTCCAAGGGGTCTGGAGGTCATAGTGACCAAGTACGGTTGAGTGTATACTCGTTTCGACTTGAATATTCAAGTTGAACACAACGGTGAGATCCATTTTCATGGTTGGGACTCTGTTTTTGAGCTCACACCTGTAACAACTATTTGAAGACATAATAAAGAGGGTAACACTAGAAGCTAAAGGACCAAGAGACATAGCCAAGAAGTCTGGTGAACTCCTTTATCAATTTTGGTTGTGTTGATGTGTTTGATTGTGTTTTATAATTGTTTAAGTTTTTATGTTATTTGCAATATTATCGATCCATTGCAGTAAGTAACATATGCAACTTCACACATCATCTGTAAACCTTTTTCAATATTGGATCAAGCGGTATCAGAGCTTAAGGTTTTTAAGGTTTGTCAAGTTTGTGTGGAGATTTGAATGCTTACTAAGTTGAGGCTTAGACGAGGTAAAGGTGAACTTTTTGAGGCGAATCCAGAGAATGGAAGGGTCTTTTCATGAAGACGGGTGGCAGATGAAACTCCACTTGGGTCAGAATCCCAGTTCTTAGATATTTTCGTGACGATACGTGCCATGGTGGAAGAAATGTATCATGAGTTTCAAAAGGGAAAAGGTGAAGGTAGTTCATCACCTAAACTAAACAAAGGAACAGAGGAACATTTACGTTTTGCCCTTCCAGATAAAGAGGATAAAGAAGATAAAGGAAAAGGAGGAATGCTTCCTCCACCATCTCCTCCATCATCGCCATCATCGTCTTCTTCTCATAAAACTAGTTCTTCTAAGAAGAAGAAAAAGAAATCCTCTTTGATCAAATTAGATGTAAATTTTGATTTTCCAATTTATGATGGAGAACTTAATGCTGAAAAGATTGATAATTGGATAAGGAAAATTGGTGTATATTGCAAGGTGCAGAAAGTTGATTCAGAAAGGAAGAACATCCAATTGGCTAGCTTGCGACTTGGAGGAACTGCACTTGTGTGGTGGGAAGGAAAGACATAAGAAGATCTCCAAAAGCATGGTAAAATCATTTCAACTTGGAATGAATTTGTTTCATCCATTAAAAATAAATTGTATCATTTGGCTTATATGCAGTAAGCAATGATGAGTTGGCAAACACTACGTCAATTGAAGGGTCAAAGTGTTCAGAGTTATACTCGGGAATTTCGTAAGAGAGCTTTAACATTAGGCATACCATTGGACTCACCAGAGACATTGTTAAAATATATAGGTGGTATTCATAGTTATTTGAAGCATACTATACTTATGTTTAATCCCACAAGCTTATATGATGTATGAATTCAAGAAACTCATCTAGAGGCTAGAGGTAAAAATGTAACCCCAGATGTTGGGAAATCATTCAAATATATTGAGAACAAGAATAAAGGCAAGAATAAACTGAAATGGAAGGAGAGGAAAACAAACACTGTGAAGAAGGATAAACCTTCATGCACTCATTTTAAGAAGGAAGGACGTGATGAGGCACACTTCTGGTCTTTGCATCTAGAATTGAAGCCTAAGAAGTTCGGGAGTAAAGAGCGAAAGAATGCTGCTACTATTCAAAAGGACTTTGGATCATACTCAGGTGACGAAAAAATGGTTATAGGTACATGTATAAAAGGTAAAGATTTTGAAGCATCTACAAGTACTTCTTCGCATTCTGTTGATAATGAAAGTTATGAGAGAAAAAGAAATGAGCTATTTCATATTAGAGTCATTTTCAAGCACAATAAAATTGATACTTTATTTGATAGTGGGTCACAAGTTAATTTGATTTTTGAAACAATTGTAAAGAAGTTGGGTCTAGAAAAAAAACCTCATAAAAATCCATATCCATTAGGTTGAGTGTGTGATAAAACAAGGCTACAAGTTACGAAACAATGTAAACTTCATTTTATTATTGGATCAATGTTTGTAGATGAGGTTGAGTTAGACATAGTCCCATTGGACATTGTGGAATTGTATTAGGAAGTCCATACTTGTATGATAGAGAAGCTATATTCTATCAAGATGAAAATAAGTATAAACTCACTAAGGATGGAATTGAATATATTCTAAGGGCTCATAAACTCAATGATAACTTCGCTCTCATAAATTCAGTATAGATGAAAAGAATTGTAAATTCATGTAAGCAATTTTTACTAATGATTGTAAAAGCAAAGGATCTTGATAAATCTGATGCATTCCAAGGTTGTAATCCTAAACAAAAAGCAGATCTATTTAAAGTTGTTTTTGAATATAATATTTTATTTCAAGAGCCTAAAGGGCTTCCACCCAAGCGAGAGATAGCACATGAGATTTATTTGCAGCAAAATGATCCACTACCTAACATTGGAATGTATAGGTTATCAACTCTAGAGAATGCAGAGATAAAGAAGCAGGTACAAGAGTTGCTCAATAAAGGGTCTATTCGACCAAGCACATCACCGTGTAGATCACCTATTGTGTTGGTGCGAAAGAAAGACGGTTCATGGAGAATGTGCATTGATTTTAGAGCACTAATTAAAATCACAATAAATAACTGTTATCCTCTTCCTCGTTTTGATAATTTATTAGATCATTTAAAAGATGCAATTTACTTCTCTAAATTAGACTTGTGAAGCAGCTACCATTAGATGAGAGTTGCAAAACATGATTTATGGAAAACTACTTTCAAGACAAAGAAAGGACTTTATGAATGATTGGTTATGCCTTTTGGCTTAACTAATGCTCCTGCTACGTTTATACGAGTCATGAATGATATATTTAGACCATTTATTGATGATTTTGTAATAGTTTATTTAGATGATATTCTTGTTTTTAGTAGGACATGGGATGAACATGTAAAGCATGTAAACATGTAAAGCATGTAAAGCATATTTTAGATGTTTTAAAAAGAGAAAATCTCTACATGAAATTGTCAAAATGTGAATTTGGCAGAACATCTTTGAATTATTTGGGTTATATTGTAGGGGATGGTGAATTGAAGATAGATCCCTCTAAGGTCGAAGTCATTGTAAACTGGCCTAAACTCAATACTGCTACAGAAATTAGAAGTTTCTTAGGGGTAGCGCAATATTGGAGAAATTTTATTGCTAACTTTTCTTTGATTGCAACTCCCTTACATGCTTTGACAAGTGTGAAACAAGTGTTTCAGTGGGGAGGCAAACAATAGAAATCCTTCAACACATTGAAAGAAAAGATCAATACAGCACCAATACTAGCACTGCCAAATCTTCAACATCCATTTGAGATCGAGACATATGCAAGTGAATATGCCATGGGGGCAGTGTTGATGCAACATAGAAAGGCTATATGCTTTCATTCTGAGACATTTACATCAGTAATTGTTAACTATCCTATATATGATAAAGAATTGTATGCATTAGTTCAGAGTGTTAAAAAGTGGAAATATTACATAATGGGTAAAGAAACAATCATACACACAGATCATCAACCACTTCAATATTTACACTCACAAATTAAATTGCAACAATCAAGACATTATAGGTGGATGGGTTTTCTAAAACAATTTCATCTTGTTATCAGATATAAGAAGGGCATACATAATAAGGTTGCAAACATGTTATCAAGACCAATTCTAAATGCATCCACAATACTTAAGCATAATTCATGAAAATTACATTGAACAATATGCTCAAGATGCAGATTTTAAGGATGTATATGGAACTTTAAGTCATGGCAAGTAGGCAGAAGAATTGGATTATTATATAAAGGAGAAACTCTTATATCATTTGGGAAAGTTATGCATTCCACAAACTAAAAGAGTTAACATAATTCGAGAAGTACATACTTCTCTCATATCAGGTCATTTTGGTGTAAGTAAAACAGTTGCACAAATTACAAAGGTTCTGTTATTGACCACGAATCAATGAGACAGTTTCTAGATATATTAAAGGATGTACTATCTGTGCTACAAGCAAGCCAAGTAATAGAAAATTAGGCTTGTATACTCCACTTCCAATTCCTTCTCATCCTTGGGAAAGTGTTTCTATGGATTTTGTTGGGGGGTTGCCAAAGTCTAGAAAGGGTCATGATTATTTGTATGTAGTTGTGGATAGGTTTAGTAAGATGTGTATTTTGACACCATGTAATAAACAGGTCACAGCTGAAAAAACTACAAAGTTGTTCTTTCAAAATGTATGGGTTCATTTTGGGCTACCCACTTCTATTGTATCTGATCGAGATTCTCAATTCGCTGGGAAATTTTGGTCAAGTCTATGAGAGTTAATGGACACAAATTTAAAGAAGAGCACATCATTTCATCCACAAATAGATGGTTAGATAGAAGTGGTCAACAGGACAGTGATACAGTTACTTCGAGGATATTGCAACCAACATCCCAAAATTTGGGATGAGCATTTGTGTTATGTGCAGCATGCTTAAAACCATGCAAAACATTCTTCTACTCAGAGATCTCCTTTGGAGACTTGTTTTGGTTTTATACCAAATTATCCCTTGGATTTTGTCTATGGTAAAGACATAGCAGTTGATGGACACAGTGATGTGGACAAAGCAACCAAGTTCATTGAACAAATCCAGGAAATTTACGAGGTAATACAAAAACAACTAGAAAGAAGCCAAGCAAAGTATAAGGCGCGACATGACAAGCATCTAGTTGAGCATAGTTTTTAAGTTGGTGATCATGTTTGGTTGTACATCAGAAAAGAAAGACTACAAGGGGAAGGTAAAAAGTTGAAACCAATTAGATATGGTCCTTTCAAAATACTTGATAAAATTGTTGAAAATGCTTTCTGCCTAGATCTAGCAGCTTTTATGCAAATCTATTCTGTCGTAAATGTTGAAAACTTGAGGTTGTATGAACCTTTATTGATTTAAGATCCCGAAGAGAAAGGTCAACTAACTTCCATTGAGGATCTATTACTCGATTATCTCAATGAGTTATAGGAGGACACAGTTGTTGACAGGAGGATAAGGACTTCGCGATGGGGGAATGTTGAGTATCTTCGAGCTGGAATCAAAGGTACAAATCCAAGTAAAGCATGATGGATAGAGATTGGAAAAGTGAAGGAACTTTATCCTCACTTACTCTATAGCTAAAACCAACTTTTGGTGGACCAAAAGCTTCTAGTGGGGAGGAGTGATCCAAAATGGATTCAGCATAGCCTCCAGATCAAAAGTCTTCAAATATAGGTGAAAGTAGGATTACGTTGAAGTCCTCATTAATACAAATCCAATGGTACAAACAATGTATAAATCTGAGTTCGGATGAAGAAATTAGAGCCAATTAAAGATTTGGGCCAAAAAGTCAATGCCTACGTTAGACAGACACGTGGCAACTCGGGAAAGAGTCATAGGTTCTTGATGATGTCAGTGCAGAAGACGATGTGGCAGTCTATGATTGGTTCATACCACAGGCGATGGGATCAGCAAATAAGGGCGAAGATCGTTTGATCAAAGGAGATCGATGCATATCACGTTGAAACATGCAAGCAGGTTATCCTGGAAAATGGATGCGATGAGATTATGCAAAATAAGTTAAACTCCTTTGAGTTCTGGCAGAGAAGTGGTAAGTGGTTTATCATGTGCCTTCAAGGTAGGAAATGGTTTTCCAAAAATCTGCACGAATCCACTCAGTGGTCGACAAGTAGCATTCTAAAATCGCTTTCTCACGTGCCTTTGGAGAATTAGCAAATGTGCTAGTTGGAGCACGAGATCGGGCGATAGCCATTGGATCCCTTAGGACAGATCGATGATGCAGGTTGTCTGGAGTAGTTGTTGAGTGGGATGCAATAGCCGTCATATTTTTTGATCTCGAGATTAGCACCAGGGAAAGGTCGGACGGTCGGGGTCCACCTCGCGCTCGCCTGTCCTTTGGTTAATACTCTATTTTTAATGTAAACGTATTATGTCGTGATTAGCATAGTTTATAACTAAACATGTATATTAATACCATAACATAAAGAAAGTTGACAGAGTGTGTTTTGAACCATTCCAGGGGGTCTGGAGGTCATAGTGACCAAGTACGGCTGAGAGCATACTCGTTTCGACTCGAAGATTTGAGTTGAACACAACGGTGAGATCCATTTTCATGGTTGAGACTCTATTTTTGAGCTCACAAATGTAACAACTATTTGAAGACATAATAAAGAGGTCAACATTGGAAGCTAAAGGACTAGGAGACGTAGACAGGAAGTTTGGTGAACTCCTTTATCAATTTTGGTTGTGTTGATGTGTTTGATTTTGTTTTATAATTGTTTAAGTGTTTATGTTATTTGCAATCTTATCGATCCATTGCACTAAGTAACATAGACAACTTCACACATAGTCTGTAATACCTGTTTCAATATCGGATCAAGTTCCTAGAAGATAGAGAAAAGACTATGAAGGATATTCCAAGCACATTCAAAGTGGCTCTTATTTTGGTTCCCAAGCTTTTAATGTTAGTTTTTTTTAGGTGCCTTCTACCTCACTATGTGAGGATAATTCATATATTTTAAAATATAAGGTTAATAACCATTTTAATTTATTTATTGTAAGTTGTGAAATGTTCATGTACAATCCTCCTCATTAAAACGATACGTATAATTAACTATTTATTATAAAAATGAAGATGTTATTTATGTTTGTATCAATTTAGTGATTAATCAATATTCAATCATGTTTATGGATCCTTACTGAGAGAATTGATCCTTTGATCTCCAATCCTTTAGTTTATTTCAATCATTATGATGATGATATTCCTTAATTTTAAGTCCATCTAATTATTATGAGGTTCATCTACCCATCTCATGTGAATTTGAAAATCATAAATACGCATTCCACCAAATGAACAATGGTTGTTCCGTCTAATATTTATTACACAATCTCATTGTAGTATGGAATCATTTCCTAGAGTGTCCAAAATACAATGCAATGTGGTTGGAAACAAGACCTAGTTTGATTATACTAGACCCACAAATGTTAAGTGTATACCACGAATAACGATTATAGGACATAACTCTAATACATCACCACCACGATAAATGGATGTGATCCTACCTTATCTCGAGTGCATATATCATAGTCAAATCTAAAGAGGAGAGGGTGGATGGATACACTATATTCACCATTGTGAGCCCTAATCATGGGGATTCTCATGCCCCTTGCAAATCACTTAGGGGAATTTCTAGTGAAAATTTTACTTTCATTGTTTTAGTCTAAATTATTTATTAAATATATTGATTTTGGCTCATTCATTTTCATGAAATTATAGCTCAATGAGTAGAATTTACATTTCAGCCATCATTATGGGTCAATACTATATTGCAATATTGAGATTGTGATTCCACATATTTTATATTACAATAAATAAATTCATCCACATTTCTTGTTATCAATATCCTTGAGTTTTTTTTTCTTTTTTTAATGTGGTTCACAAAAATTGAGTGGTCGCTACATGCATGGGAAAATTTAGGTAGATCAACCCAAAGGGATCTACTCATCGACCAAACTAGCAATTCCTAGCCCAATGGTGTTGAGGAGATTTGAGCTTGCGACCTCCCAATAGGTGAGGTACTTAGTAATAGGAACTTGACCAACTGAGTTATGTCTTGGGGATATATCCTTGAGTTGTTTTTATGGTGCAGATGGTATATGACATGATTGTAGTACAACACTATAGTCCAATACGATAAATTAAACATGAAGATGGTGTTATTTGACCCCAAAATAAGATTTAATGTTTTAGGCCCACTCTTATATCACTTATAATGATTAAAAAACTCATACTAATCCCATAGAGACATGTATGTCATCATTAGGATGTAAAGAAAATTAAAATAGGCATGAAACATGAAAAGACTATGTTCAATGTCATACATTCAATACTTTTCTTAGGTGAACACTAATAAATTAAAGCCTAGTAAAAATCATAACATAGTCATTTTATAGTACAAATCCATTTAGGAAATATAAAGAACTTTGAGCTCATATAAAATAGGTCAAATTAATGGTTAAAATGAGACTTAATTTTTTGGAGAAGAACATGGATTCAAAGAGAAGTGACTCCTTTAGAGAGATATCAAAGTGTCATGTAAACACATCTATTTACTATTATTTTTTTGTTAGTAGGTAATGAAGGAATTATGTTGAATACAAGTATATTTTTACTGCCTGCAACATATTATCCCACACTAGAGTCTATAATAGAAAATGAGATTGTTGGTCCCCTTAATCCAAAGGAACAATTGGTTTTTGAATAAGGAACAAGCAACAAGTAAAATTTAAATCCATTTGGAGAGAATAAGATTTCCATTTCCAATGATAATGTAGACCCAATTAGCATGAATACTAATTAGAAATTATGATTCCAAAAAAATATAATCATAATATTAGATTGTAGGAAAAGGGTAGCTCATACCAATGATGATAATAAAGTAGTGGTAACGTTGACATTAAAAATAAATGTGAATGTGTGTGTGTGTGTGTGTTTATTAAAAAAAGAAACCCAATAAATGTTGCTACAATAACACCTAAATTGCATAGACATGAAAAAAATACAAAACTATATAACCTATAACAATTATCTCTATTGAGGACACCAATCCAAATATCGTAGAATGACTCTGCACTGCTTCTATGCAGTGACAACTAGGGTTCGACCCTAGTTGGCCTTCTCCTTATCCCCTCTATGTTTGAAGGCATGCATGGATTTCAATTTATGTCTTTGAATCTTCTATTGTGTGTCCATTATGGGTTAGATTTTAAAATGGGAAAAAAATCCCCTTAACAATCGTCCATCCCTTCACCTCTAGTTCTGGATCCAAGTTCTTGAACTCTTCTATGAATCCTCTCACATCAAATCACTCTCATTCTTCTATATTTTTTCCTGACTGTGATGGTCATTGTTCCTCTAATTCTTTAGTGTCCATCCCATCGGCTACTTCCCTTGAGATTTGGGTTCTTGGCGATGCCTCGTCATCCTTTATTTTGGGCTCTTGTCAAGCCCCTACGAACTCATTTTGTGACATTGTTAAAGCCTCAGAAGGAAGTTTCCCTTCTAGAATAAAATTGGTACCTGTCAACAAGGCCTTCACTTTTGAGGTTTCCCTGGAGGATGACACCCTTATTGAAGCAGAATTTTTCTCTGAAACTAGACTGATCTATAAGTATATTGGATTGTGTTTGAAGATTTTTGATCTTCACTCCTGGATTAATGAGCATTGGAAGCCCCCCATCTCAGCTAATTTAAACATTTATCCTGTGGCCATGGGATTCTTCATCATTGTTTTCAACAAAGATGACAATCGAGAGAAAATTCACAAATCTAGTCCATGGTTTTGGGGCTGCACTAGCCTATTTTTTAAGCCATGTTTCCCCTCTTTCGATCCTCTTTCACCATCAATCTTGACTTCTCTAGTCTACGTAAGGCTTCCCAATCTTCCTCTACATTTGTGGAATCTCGCTTCATTATCTTCAATTGGTACTTCCATAAGAGGTTTTCATTGTTATAGTGAAGACACCAGACTCTATTTAAATCCCACATATGCTCGTATTTCTGTGGATATGGATTTGAGAATTTAGGATGAACCATTATTGAAATTAAAAATAATTTAAGTCCATTCAATTAAACAATTAATTTATCTCTTTCTTTATAAGATTGTTGGGTAGTTAACTGGAGCCTTTTTTTGCACATGTTTATAGTATTATGTTTTTAAATTATCAGATGTATATAAATGACAGACATATTTACACCCTATAAGGAGATTTTTTATTATCTTTATTATGAACAATACTAAAGACAGAGCCTCCCTGTGTGGAGTGAACTCTCACTTGTTAGGCACTCAGCCTCACATACATCATATGTGAAATGCATCTACAATATATAATTTTCCTATACTAATGAAAATTATGATTTTTCCAAGGGAAAAAAAAAATTGTTGGGTAGTTCTTTATCATAAATTAACATTAAAAAAATTGACAAAATCGATTTTTATATAAAAAATAAATCTCTAAAACATTTTAATTAATTTAAAATGTATTTATACAAAAAAGTTACTAATATTAAGGCACAATATGAGGAATTCAGTATCCTAAATAAATTTTGGGGCCCTCGAACTTTGTAAATTGAAAGCATTTAAAATGTATTTATACCAAAAAAAATTACAAATATTAAGGCACACTATGAGGAAATTCAGCATCCTAAAAAACTTTTTGGCCCCTCGAATTTTGCAAATTGAAGAGCTTAAATTGGATTTTGTGCAAAACTTTGGACTTGATTTTGGCAAAATTGGCAAAAAAAAAAAAAAAAAAAAAAAAAAAAAAACAAAACATATGCGCAGAAAAAAAGGCAATTTAGTCTATTAATTAGACTATGCGTAATATTCGTATATCATTAACTACATAAAACAGATATATCAAACTGTTATAACCATTCATATTTGTTTTTTGGTGTTTATGGATAATTAGTATTAAATGTTAAATTTTATTGATTGAGATGTTTTTGCTTTCTCATTTAAATTTGGTAATACCATTATTGGTATCATCATTATTTTTCATTACTCTTAAATGTATAAATATATTTAGAACTCTAAAAAAAGCTCTAGTCAATACTCTTACATACATAAATATATCAAAAAGTTCTCCCATTAATAACATATATATAATAAATAAATATGTTCTCCCATTAATAACATAATATAATAAATAAAATATAAAATATTAACAAAATACGATATTGTCCCACTGAAAATGAAAACCTAATAAATATAATATAATTAAAAAATATAAAATATTAATAATAGTACGGAAAAGATGGAGATAAATGTAAAACCCTAATAAAAAGGAGTTTCTATAAAGATACACATTCTGCGTGTTATGGTCCACAATGATTTATCTAAGCTGTATAAACATTAGTGTAATTTTTGTAAGCTCAACATAAGAGCCTCTACTTCGTTGGCTTCCAAAATGAGACTTTCTTTTAGTGATGCGATAACACTTGTGATATGCATATTACTGTGCAAGCAGGTCGTTTGGCTGGCAACCAGCCACTGTGATGTGGTATGACAATCTACATGGCGTCTGGAGTGAAGGTAAGGTAATGATAATGAGTCTAGTGTTTGATTTGAATTATAATATAAAATTGGAGATACGTGATAGTCAAAAGTGGTCGGGCAAAAAAATTCAAAAAATCTTGTAGAGGCAGTGTTTGAATCATGTTTTTGATAGTGGAAATAGATTCAACACCATCAAAAACTTCCAAGGCACTTAAAATTATGAAATTTGATAGATTTTACTTGGATTTACAAAAATCCCTGCTGAATTTTTCCAAAATATGACGAGAATTTCCATAACTTTCCGAATACTGGATCCATGTAATGAACATTTGATGTAGAGAAAATTGTATTATATTTGTGTGTGACAGGTGTGGTACATCATGTCTATACTATTCCAACAATATTTACAGAGAGTAGTAATCAATTTCGTTCCCTTTTTTGCTATTTTTTTTTTCCTTATTTTATATTGCCGTAGTCTAAAGAGCCAAATGAATTGCCCAGAAAATTATGGAAATTCTGGTCATATTTAGAGAAAATTTGGCAAGGATTTTGTAAATTCAAGTTATAGTTGTTAAACTTCAAAATTTTAGGTGTCCTAGACGTTTTTGATGGTGTTGAATCCATTTCCACCATCAAAAACACAATTCAAACACTGCCTCTACAATATTTTTTGAAATGATTTTGCCCTGATTCCGGCCACTTTTAGCAATTCCTCTGCCTCCAAGTTCTTTTATATTTATGTTTTAGAGTAGTTCCAAGTTCTTTTATATTTATGTTTTAGAGTAGTTTAAACTCAGTCATAAATATTATTTTAATATATTCCATTTGAAATTCCATGAATGTTATTTTATTTTGATTAATAAATATAATTGGAATATTCAAAACATGTATTATTTATTTTTACTATTTTTTTAAATATTTATAGGATAATAATTCCTTATTTTTCATTTATCTTTTTCTCAACGCTATAATTCTAAATGAAATTTTGATTTTAGACATAACTATATGAAAGGAACTTCTTCTTCGTATTGTCACTTACAAAAATGTTTTTCTATTTAATTGTCATGACTTTTGTTCTATTATAGTATGAAACCCATATTGCAATAGAATTCATGGAGGTCTTTTAGGCTCGAATAACATACCACTTTTGCATTGTCAATATTTCTCATATTAGTTTTATTCTGAGTTCTTCTAGCATATCTACTCATGACACACCTTCTACTTGAACATTAGTTGGTTGGTTGCAAGACAATAGTTGTTCTTAGTGTTCCATTATGTTGTTGATGTGGGGTTACCTACCTGTGTACACAACAACATATAAACTTGTCAATTTTTCATATTTATAACCTATGAAGATTTGTGAGGGAGAACTTTCTATGAAGTTGAGCAGTTTAATAGGCTTTTTTGATAGTCTATTTGCTTTGTTGTTTAGCTCTAGTAGAATGTGAGTTAAAAATAACAAGTCATAAGAGGAAAGGGTGTCTTGGTTAACCTACAAATTTTGATGCAAGTAAATATTTCCAATGGTGATCTTCTTGCTTTCCCAAACAATTACAAAATTTGAATCTCCAATGACATGAAGTGATTTATTATTTTTATAGAAGCCACTTCTACTAGTTAATGTGAAGGGCTATACATTTTGCTCGGATGTTTGTGCCTCTTCTGGTGCATATCATTGCTCTTACATTGCAGGATTGGGGAGAAAAGAGGACCACACATGCACCACATCTTGTAGGAATTCCTTAGGTTGCACCATTAAAAAAAAAAAAAGGCCACATGGCATGGCTTGTGTGAGTAGAGGCATGATGGGGACTATTCGTTTTACAAATGTTGGCTCCACCTTATATTCCTGACAGAGATTTGGATGTCCATTATTATTTCTATCCGACCATATGCAAGAAGGATAATTTTTAGGTCATTTCTAGTTATCAATAAATGATTTGATAGTGTTCCAAACCCAAAAAGATATTCCCATCAAACATTATGCTCTGATTATGGACCATAAATGTTTATTATGCAGACAATGTGGAGTAGTTACTTTATCTCTAGGGAGATCAAGATAGAAAATTGTAAGTGCAAGAGCCAAAGACATGTATTTGGGCACTCTAGCCCATTATTAACCCACTCAAAAGAAAATCAACATCCAAGGTAGAAAATGACTATTGTTTCAACGAAGGTTCTAAAAATATCTTTCTTTTGAACCTTCAACCATTGTTTCCTGGAGGAAGAGGATGTTAGATTTGTGAAGAGAGAATAGGAATTTGAGGGCCAAAATTTTTAGAGCACCCTCTAAGTCTCAAGTATTTAAGGAGGGGATAATCATGTTGGAACGAAGGGGACGACTTTTCCTAGTCTAAGGGCCTTGGTGATGGTACATGTTTTCCCATGGTTAATGTCAAGGATAGCTTTCTGTTGTGCTTTGAGAAGATGTGCTTGCAACCCACTAGGTTGGATAGGATGTGTCTGGAGCCAAACCTCAAATGGAGGAAGAAAAATTCATTTATTTTTAAAAAGGGCACATTTGATAAGGCTTCTAAGAGGAAACGAGTTTATGGACCTTGCAAAAGGAAGGGGAAAAGAGGAGGGGAGGGTGTACTGAGTGAAGGGAAGGCTCCAACGAAGGGGAGGGAACAAGGCTTATGGAAGGGGAGAAAAATATAAGGGTAACAAAGAGGGTTATGAGGGAGAATATTATGATGAGGGATTGGAAGAGGGGTGATAGAGGGAGTCGAGGGAGGAGGGGAAGATAAAAAGTTAAGAAAAGGAGAAACCAAAATGGAGGAACCTGAAATCGAGAGATGATAAATACTAGTAAGGTTTTTTGACTTCTTGCCATTATATTGACTTTAAAAAGGACACTTTGGCCAATATGAAGGCTCTTTCTTAGAATTCAGAGAAAATGTTAGGTTTCCCAAGTATAAGAGGTAATCTTTTCTCCTCCCCCTAGTGTAGACATAGCTACCTTTATTTTCCAGATTCATTTGAGTTATGGTAGCATGGATCTAAACCTTGAGAAGTTTACTTCGAGGTGTCCTTTGGAGTTACACATGAAACATCATAAAGGAAGCCTCTAATGGCCTAGTTTATGAGTCCAAATAAGTGTGATGAATATTAGTTTAATTTTCCCTCGTAAACCCCAACTAATATCCACCTCCACTTACATCCAAATTTGTTTCCTAAGTCTAATTTCCTATCATAGTTATACTCTAACTTTGAAAATCCTCTAATTTTGTCACCTATATCTTATAGTACCTTTTCAAACTACAAAATGAGTGGGAGGTCTGGAAGGATCACCCAATATTTTTTGTTTGGAGATAGTTCCATGGGAAGGATCAAAATTGACAATCCATTTTTTAAGGAGAGGCTAGACAGACCCCAACTCCATTCCTGCTCCATAATCCTATTACAGTCTTCCTCCAATGTGAAAATGAAGGCTACCCATTATCTAATCAAAATGTTGGTGGTGAGGGAGTAATCCAAGTGAGGTTTCCAATTGCTCTACAAACAAGTGTACGTGGCTTTCTTTGAGGGTTTTTCACCCATAAAATTTTGTACCAAAATTTTCCCAAAGAAATGAGGAATATCCTTAATGTAAATGTATTTTCCTTTTGTTAAAGAGATGTGGGAAGGTCAAGCCTTGATCAAGTTTTAGTGGGGATGAAAAATTGTCTAGAGTCAGGGATCGGGAGAGGGGTGACAAACAGTGACCAATAGAGGAAAGAGAAGTCATGACGGAGGGACAACACAAGGGAGAGGAAGGAAAATATAGGGAAATACACTTCCAAACTATCGAGGGGGAAGGGAAGTTTGGACCAATGAGTGACAATCACAGGGGGGGTGGAGGGTGAGGAAATGACATGTTGAGAGGGCACCATGATGTGGGAGAAAATGAGATGCATAGATATGAGACTACAGAGACAAAACAGACCCAATTGTACTCATCCTAGGTGCGAAATTCCATCAATGATCTAAGTTGTCAAAGTAGTCTATCATATCTAGGTCAGAATCCATTACCAGAGAGACGAGAAAATATGTTTGTTGGGGAGAAATAGGATCGATGGGAAAGACAGATAGTGGTAAGGAAAAAATCAAGGCCGAGAGAAAAGGATAGAACCATAAGCCATCGGGATAGGAATAAAAGTGGAGAGGCTTCAATCCCATGGCGAAGGGCGAAATAAATTTATTCAAATAATTGATTTTTTTTTTTACTTTTTGATTGTATTATCACTTATCTAAAAAATAGATTATAAGCATTCAAATTTACTTTTTTGAGGATTATTCTCATATGTTTCCCGTTAATAGGTAAAGTGAAAGAGAATGGTGTTTGTCTTGGAAAAGTCATGATTCTGAATGGTGTTTATTCTACAATGGTTGTGATTTTCATATATTCTAGAATGGTCATGGCTATTATTATTAATATCCAAATGGAATTTGAAAATCTAGTAAAATAGATTTTGATCTCAACGATGTCACATTTGTGAGCATTACATCATGGTAGAGATCCAAACCCACGTAAGATTAAAATCATGTAGATTTATTTCAAGTCTATTTATTTAGCCAAATAACTAATTAATTTGACCCATTCTCATTTATTAATTTAGCCAATTTTAATTGTTGTTTAAATGCACAATTTAAAATACTTCTTTTTCTTATTTCGGGGTAAATGTTTCCTTCTGCGTTAACCAAGAAGAAAGGAAAGAGTAATGAAGCATGATTAGGTGGAGATCATGGGGAAGAAACATTCTTTTGTGGTAGATTATGAAGGTCCCACATTGTTACTTCTTGTAAAAGAAAGATTTCAAGTAAAAGAGAATCACAACAAGCAGAATGATCCACAAATATGGAAGTGGATAGTGTTACCATCCCATATTAGGTAGCATCACATTTAGCTAAGATGTCAAAGGTTAGTTATAGATTTGGCTGCTAAAGAGATAGATGTTTTTGAACAATAAATGGCCATGAATAACACCCATTACAATAAGGTTAGTATAAAATTGCAATTTCAAAAGGTGCACATCAAAAACAAAAAGATTACTAAAAAGTGGAAGTCATAAGTTGACGTTGGTACCCATATGGATAAAATATTGTCATTGAGTGTATGGTTCAAGAAATACTAGACACGAACATCATTTTACCTAGCCAATGTTTTTTTCTTGCATAGTGATGATGGTTTAAAAAAATGATTTTTTATGGTGTATGTCTCTATATTATAAAGAGCTCAACAAAATGATCACTAAATATTAGTTTCCTATCTTATTCATTGTTGAATTATTAGTTGAAATGTAAGAAAAAAAATTCTATACCAAGTTATATTTTTGTTCTAGATGTTATTGAATTAGCATGAGGAAAGAATGAATCTCGATAATAGATATTAGAACACATCAAGGTCATTATGAGTTTTTAGTAATACTTTTTTGGCCTTACTGTTGACTCTTCAAAATTTCAAAGTTTAATGTATTACATTTTCAAATCTTAGTACTTTTTGATGATATGTTAATCTAAAATAAATGGTAGGAAGAGCATGTACAACATATCGACATGATCTTAAAAGTATTGGAAGAGAAATGACTATATCCAAATCCTTCCAAATGTTCCTTTGGAGTTAAAAAAATGTAATACTCAAGTCATATTATATCTCATGAAGGTTTCAAACTAGACCTAACAAAATTAAATCTATAATGGAATGGTCATTTCCCAGAAACTTTAAAAATATCAAAAGATTCATAGGATTGATCTACTAATACCATGAGTGTTTCAAGAGTTATGGTCAAATGGAAGCACGCTTAATAGTATTACTATGAAAGGAGACATTTTCTTAGATTCAAGAAGAAACCAAAGTTTGTGAAAAACTTAAGGAGCACGTGTATAACTTCAATCATGGCCACATAGGATTTCACAAAAAAAATTGTTATTTAGTGTGACGCATCTTGGCATGAAGTTGGTGTATTTTTTATGCAAGAAGGAAGGATTGTTTCCTTTGAAATCCAACAATGTAAACGAAATAATGAACTCAAACCTATCTATTGAAAGGAAATGTTAGTTATATTGCACTTATGTAAGAAATGACACCCATACATATTAGGAAGGCACAGCAAGATAACAAGAAATTATGATAGTTTGAAGTACTTCTTGGAACATAATTATATTTAGAAGAGGAAAAAGTCTGGTTTACAACTATTCAAGGTTATTAGTTTGAAATGGACTTAAAAAAATAAAAATAAAATGCGGTGATAGGTGCAATCTCAAGGAAATACAAAGATGCGCATGGATTTATTTGTGCTATTACCATCTTCAATTTTATTGAGTGGAAGAAGAAAGGATGAAATAGAAGCAAGATCAAAACACATGCAAAATCATTCAATAAATATAATAGGTCTTGAGTGAATTAGAGAAATTTATGTGAAAGAATGATTTGACGTGGTGTTATCATTACCTATATTTATGTAAGAATATCCACTAAAACAAATGGTCATTTTGGAAATAAACAATTCTCTTATAAGAGGACATTTAGGGTTCTTGAAGAAATACCACAAGATCAAGGAAGATTTTTAATGGAAATTCATTGATCAATTTTTGTATACCATCATCACCATCAAGTATTTCTTTTTTGTGCCCAAAATTTCACACTTAGTCATTTCTCTAAAAATCAGTGTGCGAAATTTTTCTCATGACTTAGTCATTTCTTTAAACAGTGTGTGAAATGTTTCTCATGAATTAGTCATTTCTCAAAAAAATGGTGTGAAGAAATGTTCTCATGACCCTATGCTTTACACACCTCCCTTCCCTCCACACATCCCTTACTTTGTACATTGCTAATAACTTCACTAATTCATACACATCCAATTTTCTAAGTGTGCAAAGGACTTTCCTGCCTTATATTTTGCACAACCCATTCCTTTGTAGATTGTTTCCTCTGCACTCATTAAGTTTCCACATAAGGAATATTATAGTACTATCTTAAAGTGATTTCTTTTCTTACACTCCATACTTAGTGAAAATAAATTATTTAATCATTTTTAGGCTAATTGAAATCTCATTAAGAAAGTTTGATCTCCAAGGGAAAAAGGAATTGATATTGTACTACATGAATTATCCACTAGTACACATTTAAAGAATTACCATGGTTTATTAGATTCTTGTTATCATAATTTCATAGCCTAACGTATATGGTGTGTAATGAATGGAGTTTTACTAAATTCTACCATAAATTGATATTTATACATATAAGAGCTCTATAAACCCTCATTGATCTATCATGTATTTCTAAGTGCATTGAAAAAATAAGCAATATGGTGATTAAAAGGAAGAAGGAGAACATTTCTGGGGATACAACTAATTCACTTACATGATAGAATAGGAACTTCAATTTCTCTACCATCTATTAATGGTAGTTGAATTTGAGTACAAAGGAGAAAAAAAATAACAAAATTTGGATTATTAGACTAGCTGATGTTGCATGTTTTCTAAAGTTCTTTGATTTCAAGGAAATCATTTATTCATGCACCAATCAATTTGATCCGAAAGAGTAGAAATGTTAAGCTTTATCTACTAAAGAACAATTTTATTTAATTCACTCCTAAGGGTTTTAGAAATATGTTGAGGTTTCCAAAACCAAACAATCATGTTAAATTTCTCAAAGCCGATACATTCCTTGATTCCTAGGGTGGCAGAGTGAATATTATTCAATATTTCATTTTTTAGTCTATTCTCATTTCATCTAGCCCTCCTTATACTGATATTTAATTATTAAGAGAGCCTTATAGAGACATTTCATGGATTTTTCCCATGCCATGGGATGTGGATCAAATTCTCATATACCAAGATTATTTTTCTATACATTATACTTTTCTTTAAAAACAATGTTGTCTTTGACTGTGTAGAATTTATTTCCAATTACATTTCCTTCCAACTGGCTAATTTATGTAAGACCTAGATATTTTTCATTATATCCTACTTAGTGATGGCCATTTTTTCAATAATATATTCAATATCTTGTTGAATGGTGTTGTCATTGATGTCAAAATTCATTGTTGGTGAGAAACATGAAGAGCACATCCTCTTTGGAAGAAACAAAGAAGATAAGGAGAGTCTTGAGGATGCCTTGAATAAGCTTTGACATGAAAACTTTTAATATATGTGGATTACAAAATTTGGAAGTAGCATTGGACATGAAACCCCAGAATAGAGGAAAGGAAGCCCAAATCCATAAAGCCTCACTTTATTCGCTCTTGTTATGAAAAATGAATGTGAATATGCATACTTGGAAATCATCATCAAATACTACTCATCATGTTTTCTCCAATGGTAGGTGGCACACCATGTGGCTCCTCACAGTTGAAGAGATATGCCCCTTTGACGAAAATGGACCCCATTGCCAAGGTCAAATCACCACCGATTGGGTTGGTTTCCATGGAAAATATTTTCTTAAAAGGAGGTTATAATAGCTTCCATTTTAAGTTATGTTTTAGTTGCAAGGTTACCTCATTCACAACCAAAACCATTTGAGGTCAGCCCCATAAAATGGATCATAAATCTCAATTAATAAAATTATCTCTTAAACTATGAGGTCATCCCCCTCCCTTCTACCCTTTTATAAGTTATAAAAGGGGGGAGTTTCTTTCCCTTTAGATATAATTTTTTTTCTCCTCAATAAAATATCTAAAATTACAAGAAAAATTAGAAGGATAAGACGTGAGAAATATAGAGTTGTTAGATCTGTTATGACATGGGAAATTATTTTGTTGCAGGGTTGATCTATCAGATGGATATAGATAGGGAGGATAATTGATATGGTCATTTATCTTCCAGTTTGTAAAAGTGACATAACACATTAATTGAGTGTGTAATGGTGTTCCTAAATATCTTCAGTATAACCCCACACATAAAACCAAATTCCCCTATGACTAATTATCACAATACAACATAGTAAACTGGTACATTTCTTGTAGTTGAGTGATTTGTCTTGCAACAAAGTTTTAGTGCATATGAACTAAGAAATTGGGTGCATTATTTTGATATCTATGTTGGTGTTTTTTAAGGCATGAATACCTATGCAGTGTGCATGATCTTAATGTGATAAGAGTGTAAGAGAAGAAGAACTTGATAAGCCTAAGAGTCTTAAGTGTATTCCTTTCTTATGATTGTTGTGTGGTTAGAAGTAGTGCAAATTGAAGCCAATGTATACCTTTGTAGCACAGTGCATCAATAATCATATCGAATTGTTGATCATTTGAATAGTAGCCTAAATGTCTAATCCTTGATATGTCTATGGAGAATGTTAAAACATGTGATATCTGACCTATGCATAGAATGGTTGTGGCATTTGATAATAGCTTGGTTATCCAGTGTACATTTGATGGTACGGGAGTGTTGGTGTGACAGGATGAGCAATAGATCAATTAACAAGTGGTTTCCAGCATTTGTGGATCAAGTATGTTAAGTGCTGGTGTGTATAGTTTAATAAATAAATGGAATCACTAGGGATTGATGACCCATGCATATGAGTGATATATTATGTGTAATTGGTGGGCTCCTTTCATCTCCTTATAGCTCCAAGCGAAAGCATCCAAATGATGGTTCAATAAGCTACACAGCTCCTTCTCCTGGGAGGGTGATAGGGATGAGCTGATCTTTAGGGTTCTTTCAGGGCCAAATTCCACATTCTTAACTCTAGGAGAGGTCGGATCAGCCACACAGAGGTCCATTAAAGCGCTGGCTTGGGTACCTTCCACTAACTCCTCTAATGACAGTGCGCTGGGAGGTGGATTTTGAATCAAATTCTCAATCAAGTCATCCTCGGTTTGAGGGCCTCCCCTGGTGGCTTCTACTATGCACAATGATGTTGAGTAGACCTCATCCTCATCTCCCTCTTCCAACTAGAGTGGTAAGTCATGTTCTAGCAGAGGTTGGGTAGGAGGGTATAGGACTAGCTATTTGGACATAGGCCCATTCTTGATGGTCATGCTCCCAGCTCGAGAACTAATGTAAGCATCCATAGTAGCTATTCAAGGCCTTCCCAAAATGAGGGGGCATCCAGTGAGTTTTGCCTTTGGCTGAAGGACCAAGAAGTCCGCAGGATACTCCCAAGAATCAACAGAGACTAGGACATCCTCCACAATCCCTTCGGGAGTCACGGTGGAGCAGTCTGCTAACTGCAGTATTGTCGAGGTCTTTCTTAAGGAACTCTGAAGGTTAAGTTTGAGCATAGTGTCCCTAGTCATCACATTAATGGCAACCCCTAGATCAATCAGGGTATGGGCGATTATGGTGCCATTGATGTGGGCATCAACTACAGGACTCCCCGAGTCCAAATATTCTGGACAGATCACTTGCCCCAACATTAGATTAGATAGTTTTCCTATGACATTGATAGTCGGGGCATCTCTCTTGCGCCTGCTTGGGTGCTTGCAACACTTCCCCTTGATCAATTTTTTGTATATTGGTATTTTCACATACAACTGCTTAAGTTCTCCCAGAAGCTCAGTCTCCTCTGGGTTTGGTTGCGTGGTTACTGTTAGCCGCTCAGGAAAGGGTGGAATGGCTTTGGGTTCACTTTCTTGTTTCTCTTCCTCATCCTCTGGGGGAGGAGGTTGGCGATCTGGAAGGACCTTCCCAAATCACAGTTTGATCTCCTGGATCTCCTTAGCATAGGTAGGGCATGTTGTCTCCCCAGTGTATACCTGTTGGGCCTGTCTGTTGTTGGGTTTCGGGTTCAGTTGAGTAGGCATCTGGGGTTGTCTTGGAGGAGCAAGAGGTAATGGTTATGGTTGAGCAGGTGGTAGAGGCAGAATGGTGGGAAGAGAGTTGTATTGGGGCCTCCACCCCGGCTGAGGTGCATTCCACTGAGGTTGTGGCTAGACATGTGAGTGAAACAAATGAGCAGTAGGTTGAGTATGGTATTGAGATGGATAAGACCACGGAGGAGGTGCGTACCAGGAAGGATGAGTAGGGGGACCCTAAGAAGGTATATGAGCGGATTGGTTGGGGCTATAATAAGCTTGGGATGTCCCTTGCATCCCTTGCTGGTAAGTTCTAGGCCCATGCGGCCTCCTTTGGTTGAGGAAGTAGAGTGGTTCAGTGGTTGCCTCAGTCCCTTGGTACATGGCTTTAAATCCAGGTAAGGTTGGGCATTGGTTTGTGGGGTGGTCTTCCTCACAAACGAAACATACCTCTACTGAGTGAAATGGACACTCGTTCTTAGGGTGCTTCCTCATACATCTGGGAAAAAAAATGGCCAAATCCCTCTCAGCTTCCTCTTTCTTTTGTTAGATTCGGAAAGTATCTAGTTGCATGGCAATGGTCTGTCTCATCTCACTTTTTAGGTCTTCCATATAATTAGCAAACTCATGCTTGGAGAAGGTGGCACTAGCTGAAAGTGGATTCCCCCTACCTCTTTTTCGGGCTACCCTAGAATGGTTTCTAAACACAGTCTTTATGTCCTCATAAGGTAGTTGGTAGATGTCTCCTTCAACTAGCAAATGGAGGGTATCTAGAAGGTCTTCAGAGACTCCTCGGAGTAGAAACAGCTTCAAAGATTCAGGGTCAAGTGTGCACCTGGCCCATTTATAACTAAATTAGAACCTTTCCTCATAGTCTTCTAAAGACTCATCACTTCCCATGGTCATCCGAAAGATCTCCCCCTTCATTTCCTTTGACCTACAGTAGTCCCAGTATTTTTTGTTAAAGGCTTGCTGCATTTGAGCCCAAGTTGTGATATTGCTTCCAGGCAACCCCATGAACCAGCGTAGTGCTGCATCCTTGAGGGTAGAAGGAAAGAGTTTCCATTTTTTCTCGTCTTCTGCATAGTCATAAGTTCGACAAAGGACATCAAACTCAAATAGGAAGGTATCAAGGTCTTCAGTGGTCAATCCATGGAAGTGAGGTAAGGCTGAGGGACTTATGTTTTTCATTTTCATGTCCCCTTTGGTCTCTTGGATGGGAAAGGCACCTTCTATTCTCTCCTCATCTCCTATACAGTTTTTGTGTTCAGCCATGGTCTCAAGCGGGATGTTCTCTCGCTCTTCTTCTGTTATAGGATCTTCATATATCTTAGGAGATTCACCTATAGGTTCTTCTGGACCACTGCCACTAAAGAAGAGAGAAGGGTGACTCAGTGATGTGGTGGGGGTGTTGGGCAAGAATTTTCCGGTATTGTCTCTATTCCTATGAGGCATGAAATGAAAGTTTGTTTTTTTTTTTTTTTTTTTTTTTTTTTTTTTTTTTTTTTTTTTTTTTTTTTTTTTTTCTGCTTGTACCTGCAAAATTGAAATAGATTGAACTGCAACTAAATAAAATCTATCTTGCTCAAATGAAAATGCGGAATTGAAATGAAAGCAGGAAAGGACTAATCTATTTTGATGAAATGAAATTGTAGAAATGAAATGCTAAGTTATGCTTGCAGAATGGAAATTGCAGAAATGAAATGCTAATCTAGGCTTGCAGAATTGAAATTGCAGAATTGAAATGCTAATCTATGAAAGTGGGAAATGTCTAATCTACTTTTGTGGAAATGAAATTCCAGAATGGAAATGAAACAACTACTCTACACTTGCTGAAAGAAACTACTTAGCAGAAGGTTGTAGTAGAAAATAGAAGAAAAGAAGCAATCACAAATACTTTGACGCTTCCCCGGTAACGGTGCCAAAAATATGGCGGGCTCCAGTATTGTAGCAATAATGCTGCAACTCCTGGGGCTCCCTTCTTTACTTTTATCAACCCGATTGTTCGTAACAAACTTGGAAGCGACGGTGCTATATGCACAAGTACTAGCTCTTGTCGCGGCTGTCACTTGATCAGCTGGCACAAGTCCGCTAGGAGCTTAAGACAACTTCTATGAGATCTTAGAAGAGGCTTTTAACTAATGGATGAAAGCTAACTCGAAGGAGGCTAATCTACTCGCAGAAAGAAACTGAAAAGCTCAAAAGAAGTGCAAACCCTAGTTTTACCAACTAGCCCTACTCATGCAAGAAAAAGGATGAACGCTACTAAAAAAGATGCCATTGACTATTGGAAAGGTAAATTGCATGTGTCTAAGCTATATCTAAAGTGGAATCTGAAAAAGGAACATCTTTTTGTATTTTTGAATCATATTTGTGGAATTATCTTGCATGTGTTCGACTATTGTTGACTATGTAGAGGCGAGGTGAGGAATGGAATTGGCGAGGTGCTTGCAGGAGGCTGGGAAGGTGAGAAGAGGGCCTAAGGGGTCCCTAACACCCTTCTAGAGAGTTTCACAGTGTTCAGATATCAAGAAACTGCTTTCGTGAGCTTCTACAAGAAGTCTGCAGGGGTTCTATAGGATGTTCTATAACTTCTACAGGATGTTCCGAAAGGGAATTTTGGAGGGTTGATGGAGGAAGAAAGGTGAAGAAGTGGGTATGGAGGTGAGATAGGTGTGAGGAGGTCCAAGACTTGGTGGATGGAGCTGAGGAGTGATGAGGATGGTTGGATTTGTTCAAGGAGGGGTAGAGCAATGTTGCACAAAAATATGGAAATTAGGGCAAAGTGAGAGAATGTGGCAAATGTAAGGCAAGAATCTGAGTTAGAGGATGGAGTAGGTGGGAATGATGGACTAAGGGTAGATAGAGAGGTGTTATAGGTTCTTTGCAAGTTATTTCTGAAACCGAACAAAAAAAGACTCGGAAAACCAAGGACCTAACTACTTTAACCTAATACGACCTAATTATCAGCAAAGAAAATGAACAGAAGTTTATTGGAAACAAAATCATGTGAAATAGCTATGAAAACTAAGCAATAATGGATTTGAGCATGTAACCACAACTGGTATCAACTTCTGCAAATGAGAATCTAACACTAACAATTGCATGATGAAGCAAAGACAATGTTTTTGGTGGTGGCAAGGACACCTTGGTCTCAGCTCATGGTCCCACGGAGGGAGAGGTGAGATCAGGGGTGCTTGATAGCCTTTTTCTGAAGATATTCTCTGTTATCAGTCTATCAAATCAATCTGAACATGAAAAACTATTTCTATCATTAAAAAAATGGACTAAATAACCAGACAAGATTGTAACCTACTAGCAAAAATTAATTAAAGGCAGCAAAAACATGTAACAGTACACAGAGGAGGTCCTAGCACTTGGGTTGGGCCCAACGCCAAGAGCTATAGGCTCCTAAGAAGAAGCTCAGAACTGATGCCAAATGAAACTGCTTTCCATTACTCAAAAATAACCATGTCACAAAGAAAGTTTTACAGCAGAAGCTACAAAATAAGCTTGAGAACCAGCAACACTACAATGCGTAATACAAAATTTTCAAAAAGTAACCTACGAAGGTTGGAAGCCTTCCTTCTTATACACTACGAGGGCCTCCAATAGCCCTCCTTAATTCAAGGGGCTCGGCTGCTCAAACTGCCAATGATCATTCACTTTACACAAAACTGCTCGGCTCCCCTTGGGAATCCTTTTCGATGGCCTGCTGAACTCCGAGCTGAGGGTGGGGAATTCAAGGAAGGGGCCATTTAGTGCAGGAGACACCCTTCCTACAAATCTTCACCCTTGTTCCTTCATGGTTGGCTGTCATTTGGCTCATAAATTCTTGGCGTTGGTCCAAAATTTGTCCAAAATTTTGCAATAACCACGTGTTAGCCTTCTTGGTCAAGTGACTATTCTCATTCATTCAACTAACATAAATATATCAAAAAACATGCATAAACTATGAAAAATGGTGGATTGATGAAGAACATTTAGACAAAATGAGCCCAATAAGTTACCCAATTCCGGGGCTCATCAGTAACTATGCATTGAAGTGATTATGAGAGATCAATTGTGCAAATTTGTGTGTCATACTTGAGTTATGTGTGGTTGTCTATGTTGGATCAAGTTGCTGAATACACACACACACACACCTTTGTAGTGACTTGATGCAGAGACAGAGTACATGTAACCTAAGCAAAGTCTTGAGATTAGAGGTAGAGTATTGACAATGCATTATTGAGTTAACATTGTTGTGGTTGTAGGGCCTTCCATGCCTATAATTTTTTTGTGTTTTTTTCATGAATATATGCCTTATATATGTTGTAGGTGGCATGTAATGTATTTTGCAAATGTATTTCCATGCTTATTTTGTTGTTAAATTCTTGTTGTAAATTCCATGCACATGGCTGAGAGAGGTTAGAAGCTTGAGTGTGAGTGATGTATTTGTAGCTCCCATGTAATATGTTGTTGTATATTGAAAGTATGGTTGAGTTTTCAAAGGACAAAGAATGTTTCTATTGGGTTGTTGCGCTAGGGTTTGACAGTGTCATTATTGAGTAGTTGTTTGGTGAGTAGAGAGACTTTGTATTATCTAATGTTAGTATTTCTAAGACTCTTATGGGCTTAGAGTTAACAATTATATATGTATCTTGATGCTAGGGGTTTTTCAATAATGTGTATGTTTCTTACAACTCTGACAGAGACATGGATTCTTAAGAAGAGGTAGAGTGGATTGAAGTATTGTTGCTAAGGTTTCAGTGGCAGTAGTGATAGTGAATTGACAAAACTGATCAAATGTAGTTCTTGAGTAGGGTGAACAATGTGATCTATCATATTCATTTATCTTTTCTCTTCAGGATGGCTAGATGGTGCATGGGGGATATGGAATACTCCTTTAGGTTAGTGCCTCAGAACATCTTCAATCTTTAGGGTGGTTGGGTGGTGGAAGGAGAATATTGAATTTTCCTTTAGGTTGGTTCCCAAAGACACTTCAAGGTGGTAGGGGTGGTGCTAGGGCAGGTTGGTGTTAGTGCAACAAGTTGGTGCTTGCAAGGCATTGGTGCATTCTTTTAGTTGGACATGATAAAACCACGGGGTTGGTGCCTCCTTCCAGTTGGTGCTAGAGAATATTGAAAGTTGGTGCTTCCTGTTGATTTAATATTCAAAATATATATTAAAATTGATTTGTGGTTTCCACATAAAATTGTCTTGAGTATTGTGTGTGATGTTTTGTATTGTTTAATGGTGTTGTTAATTGTTGATGTTTACATGACATGATTAAAATTGTTAAAAAGTGACCAATTTTGATTCACCCCCCTCTTGGTATTGGTGAATATTCCAATAATTGGTATTATACTCAAGTTCCTCCAATCACATTAATATCTAGAAGGAAAATATTAGGATAACATAGATGGGAAGATCAAGGAAGTACACCTCCAAATGGTAAAAGAAAGTTTCTATCATTACACTAGGTTCATAATCTATTATAGCTAATGAAACAAATTAGTTTAGATCCCCCAACTTGGCATCTATCTGATTATCCATGTGATATTTCCTGATTTCCCTTATGGGAGGTAAATGATCCATAAATTATAGCCATTAATATTCCAAGTTTTCAGATATTTTTATGTAACTTTAGTGATCCTCGTCGAAAATATCACTCTCTATATTATCTTTCTCTAGGCAAAGAGCTTAGGGTTTGGTTGTAGCATCCCCCACATATTGACAAGTGGCATAGCAATGCATGGGAATGGATCCCTAGATCTAAAGGAGGTTATGCATGCCACCACGACCATTGAAATTTTGTACAATTGTGTATCATCAAGAGATCAATCAAACAAATTCACATGCACAACCTATAGAAATTTCAAATGTTTCTCCTCAACCATTTACTTTTGGTGTAAATGAATTGGTTCTCATAAGGAAGAAATCAAGTCATAGAGTTTGGTACATTGTTTTAGGTAAGTAAAAGTGGTAAAAATTTCGCCTAAAATAAAACTACATTTCGGAGTGGACATTTTTTGGGATCATGTCTCTGAACTACAAAAAGGGTTCTCATTGACCGTTGGGATTTGATGCAAATGTATGGGGCTAGGATGTAGATTTGATTAGAAAATAATTGGGTGTCGATATTAACATAGAAAACAAAAGTCATCATTCTCATTAATCAGTGGTTTTGTATTATACAATTCCTACACTAGGAAAACATTGATCGCATTCTTCAGTCTCCTTGGGTAAAGAGTCAGAGTTTTCTTAACCTACATCACTCCATATATGGATTTCAAGCCTCTTACTAAGGTTACTTAAAGGCGTCTAGTTTGTGTCAAGCTCCCGAGTCGACCCTTGGAATTATGGATGAGACAAGCCATATATGTGATTGGCAACATGATAGGTAAATGGATTTTCCTAAATGATTATGGTTTCTGTGCAATGGAAAATCAGGTTGCATGGATTCTGGTTGAACTAAATTTCTTGGAAGGTCTATCGGTAGAGCTAGATCTTGTATGGGTTTCATCCTCTTTCAAGGAGAAGATTGGCTATTGGGGCATCCCCTTTTTTCTGTTTGGTATGTCATCAAATGGGCCATGTGCTTCCAAAGTGTCTATGGATAATCCAAGTTTCTTATCAATAAGAGAAGCTTTGGAGTGAGATGGGATGAGCTAATGTTATGAATGTTGTCTAGGTGGATACAAGGTATATTCCATGAGGTGATGGGGTGACTAATTCTTCCCCAAGTACAAACCATATTTCCTCTCCTTCTTGCCCCTTTTTTTATTATGGTGAACTTATATTTGTTGTAGAAAATTATTTATCAATGGTTCATGGTGGTGATGAAATAAATTATGATCCTCTGCATTGCTTTATTAATCTGATGGTTTGTTTTGGTCTAGTAGGTTTTGTCGCTATCTTTCAATCCCTTTCATAATTGGCTAATATTTTAAGTCATTTGACACAAACCCCTCATGTTTCATGTGGGGATGCCAAAGATGTTCCTCATGGCCCTGATGTGTTTCCCATGCCTGGAGAAACATTTCCCATTCAACTGAAATATTTTACATGGGTTCTCTCTCTTACAAATTCGATTGGAAGTGATAATGAATTCCTTTGTCAAAACCTATCTATGGACTTAAAACCTATGTCTATCTAGAAGGCATTAGCCTCTCTATCCGAGCCATCTATCAATCCAAATTCCATTATGAATGTTACTATTCAGAAAAAGTGACACGCTCGGTGCAAAATGGCACACCTTGGGGTTAAATTGACTAGTGGCTAAACCACTGGACTTTGTAAATTATTTGTACCTCCATGAGCTCTCTATTTTAGATGGTACATAATTGCATCCCCTTAGAGAAAATTTTCTCATAGAATTTTTTTCCATATGCCATTGGGGTTTGGGGAATACACCAAAAATCAACTCCCTTAAACACATAATCAAGTTGATTTGTCCCGTGGTTATCTTGATTCAAGAAACCATGGTTTTTGGGGCTAAGCCTATGTATTTCTTTCCTAATTTTGTGTCTTGGTTGGAATTTTGTTTCGACAGACTCAAATGAGCTCTCGAGAGGTATGATTGCACTATGGAATCCATATTTGGTTGACTTCGTGGCCTTTAATTTTTTTGCATGGATTTTGTTGACTATTTTTCCCGTGGGTCACTACATCATCTCTAAATTCTCAACATATATGCTTCTTACAATGTCAGAAAGGAATTTTGGCAAAGAATGGATGTGTGTGATCCTTTGAAGATTGGCTCTTTGATTATTGTCGAGGACATGAACCTCACTATCTTCAGTGATGAATGTTTGGGATATCAATGCAAATTGGATCTATGTTTTAAGGATCTATTTGTCGATAATAACTTGGTAGATATACATCCACTCCTTATCCCTCTGACATGAAAAAATGGATGTGTGGCCCCCCAGAATATCCATAAGAAT
Source organism: Pinus taeda (assembly GCA_000404065.3). Classification (NCBI taxonomy): domain Eukaryota; kingdom Viridiplantae; phylum Streptophyta; class Pinopsida; order Pinales; family Pinaceae; genus Pinus; species Pinus taeda. Next base: position 162,641 of record APFE030619504.1, read on the forward strand.
CTGAACCATTTTCTTATGCATGAGATCTTATTGTGGCAATTTGGATTTATGAGATCATGGGTATCACCTACTATTTTATCCAATCATGCTCCTATTATCCTACAATGGAATGGAAACCTAGTTTGGAAGGGTCTTCCCTTCATGTTCAATCATTCATGGCTTGGTGAACAAGACTTTTGTCAATTGATCCAACATACATGGTAAAAGGAATCAACTTCTATGGGATGACCATGGATGGAGGTAGTATGCTCAAAACTGTAAAATTTAAAAAGGTGGTGTGTATTTGGGACTGTAGGAAAAAACAACAACACAAAAAGGAGTTGATGGATATTGAAAAGGATATGGCTCTCCTCAAGGATCCCTCTACTCCTAGTTATTTATCTCTAACTCATCATTAAGTGATCATGGATTTGGAGGCTCACAAAAGACACATATTGAGATTAAAGGAGGAATAATGATGCCTGAAGAGCCATGCTATATGGATTGGCGGGGGGGATAAAAAAAACCATATATTTCAACAATTTTTCATCCCACAAAAGGAACTAAATACCATTTGGGATATTGAAACTAGAACATGCGAGAACATATACAAATTATTGGATATCCATAAGGAGGTTGTTAGATACTTTGGAAGTTTATTTTAAAGATCAAGAGGTCATAAACATAGATAATCAACCAGATTATATTCAGTCTTATCCTTAGATGTTCTCTGTGAATGATGATTTGTCTATAGACAAGTCAATTACGATGGATGAGGTTAATTTCATTCTTAAATCTTTCAAAAAGGAAAAATTGCCTAGACTAGATGGATGGATAATTGAAATCTTTACACATTTTCTTGATATTATTGGAGACCATTTTCTTATCTTGGTTGAGGAATCTTGTTATGAAAAAAAGTTCTCGAGTGTTGTAAATGCTACTTTTATTACGCTTATTCCCAAGTCATTAGATCCTATATCATTCCGTGATCACCGACCCATTTTTTTATGTAATATTACTTATCATTTGATATCCAAGATCATCGTGCCCTGCCTAAAGGATAAAATTTCAACATATATTTTCCTTGAACAACTCGGCTTCTTGAAGAACCAAAAATTTCGGAATGTTGTAGCCATTTCCCATGAGAGTATACACTCTATAAAGACATCAATAAAGGAGGCTATAATTTTAAAATTAGACCTCTATTGAGCTTATGACTATGTGGAATGGACTTTCCTCCATCTGATACTACACAAGGTTGAGCTTCCCATCAGGGTTGTAGACTAGATTATGGTTTTGTTTTCCACAGTTAGCTATGTGGTTTTGATTAATGGAATTCCCTCAAATTTTATCCAATAATACAAGGGTATTCAATAGGTATGCTCTCTTTATCCATTATTGTTTCTATTGGTCATCAATGGGCTTAATAGAAGTATTAGAGAGGTAAAGATTCAAGTATTATTGATAGGGTTTAAGTTGCAGTAGTGATAGTTGAGTGAAAAAACTTATCAAATGCAGTTCTTGAGGAGGGTGAACAATGTGATCTATCATATTCATTTATCTTTTCTCTTTAGGATGGTTGGCTTGTGCATGGGGGATATTTAATACTCTTCAGGTTAGTACCTGAGAACATCTTAAATATTCAAGGTGGTTGGGTGGTGGAAGGAGAATATTGAATTTTCCTTTAGGTTGGTGCCCAAAGACACTTCAAGGTGGCATGGGTGGTGCTAGGGTAGGTTGGTGTTAGTGTAGCAAGTCAGTGCTTGCAGGATGTTGGTTCATTCTTTTAGTTGGAGATGATAAAACCACGAGGTTGGTGCCTTCTTTGAGTTGGTGCTAAAGAATCTTGAAAGTTGGTTTAATATTCAAAATATTCAAAATATATATTAAAATTGTTTTGTGGTTTCCACATAAAAATGTCTTGATTACTATGTGTGATGTTTTTCATTGTTTAATGGTGTTGTTAACTATTTATGTTTACATGACATGATAAAAATTGTTAAAAAGTGACCAATATTGATTCACCCCCCTCTAGGTATTGGTGAATATTCCAATAATTGGTATCAGAGTCAGGTTCCTTTAGTAACATATTAATATCTAGATGGAAAATCTTAGGAGAACAAGGATGGGAAGATCAAGGAAGCACACCTCCAAATGGTCAAAGAAAGTTTCTAGCATTACACTATGTTCATAATCTGTTATATCTAATGAATAAAAATAGATTGGATCCCCTAACTTGGCATCTATTTGATTATCTACGTGATATTTCCTAATTTCCCTTATGGGAGGTGGATGATCCATAAATTATAGGCACTAATATTCCAAGTTTTCAAATATTTTTATGTAACTTTAGTGATCCTCATCAAAAATATCACTTTCTATATTATTTTTCTCTAGAAAAAGAACTTAGGGTTTGGTTGTAGCATCCCCTGCGTATTGACAAGTGGTATGGAAATGCATGGGAATGGATCCTTGGATCTGAAGGAGGTTATACATGCCACCATGGCCATTGAAATATTGTACATTTGTGTATCATGAGGAGATCAATAAAAAAAAAATCCCATGCACAACCTATAGAAATTTCAAATGTTTCTCCTGAGCCATTTGCTTTTGGGGTAAATAAATTTGGTTCTCATGAGGAAGAAATCAATTCATAGAGTTTGGTACATCTTTTTAGGTAAGTGAAAGTGGTAAAAATTTTTCCTAAAATAAAACTACATTTCAGATTGGACAATTTTTGGGAGCATGCCTCTAAACTACAAAAAGGGTGCTCATTGACCATTGGGAGTTCATGTATATGGATGGGGATAGGATGTAGAGTTGATTAGAAAATAATTGGGTGTCAATATTAACATACAAACCAAAAGTCATCATTCTCATGAATCAGTGGTTTTGTATTATACATTTCCTACACTAGGAAAATGTCAATCACATTCTTCGGTCTCCTAGGGTAAAGAGTCAGAGTTTTCTTAACCTACATCACTGGATACATGGGTTTCAAGACGCTTATTGAGGTTACTTAAAGGCATATATTTTGTGTCAAGCTCCCGAGTTGACCCCTGGAATTATAGACGAGACAAGTCATATCTATGATTGGCAACATGATAGGTAAATGGATTTTCCTAGATGATTGTGGTTTATGTGCAATGGAAAAGTGGGTTGCATGTATTCTAGTGGAACTAAATTTCTCAGGAGGTCTGTCGGTAGATCTAGATCTTGTATGGGTTTCATCGTCTTTCAAGAAGAGGATTGACTGTTGGGGCATCCCCTTTTTTTGTTTGGTATGTCATCAAACAGGCCATGTACTACCAAAGTGTCTATGGATAATCCAAGTTTCTGATCAATAAGAGCATCTTGGGTGTGAGATGGGATGAGCTAATGTTATGAATGTTGTCTAGGTGGATACAGGGTCTATCCCATGGGGTGATGGGGTGAATAATTGTTCCCCAAGTACAAACCAAATTTCCTCTCCTTCTTCCCCCTTCTTTGATTATGGTGACCCTATCTTTGTTGTAGAAAATTATTTATCGATGGTTCATTGTGGTGATGAAATAAATGATGATCCTCGAAGTTGATTTATTAATTCGATGATTTTTTCTGGTCTGGTAGGTTTATGTCGCTATCTTTAAATCCCTTTCATAGTTGGCTAATCTCTTAAGCCCTTTGACCCAAACCCCTAATGTTGCATGTGGGGATGCGAAAGATGTTCCTAATGGCCCTGATGTATTCCTCGTGCCTGGAGAAACATGTCCCATTCAACTCAAATATTTTACATGGGTTCTCTCTCTTACAAATTCGATTGGAAGTGATAATGAATTCCTTTGTCAAAACCTGTCTATGGACTTACAACCTACATCTATCCATAAAGAATTGGCCTCACTATCCAAACCATCTATCAATCTAAATTCCACTATGAATGTTACTATTCATAAAAAGTGACATGCCCAATGCAAAATGGAACAGCTCGGTGTTAAATTGACTAGTGGCTAAACCATTGGACTTTGTAAACTATTTGTACCTCCATGAGGTCTCTATTTTAGATGGTACATAATTGCATGCCCTTAGAGAAAATTTTCTCATAGATGTCATTTCCATATGTGGTTGAGGTTTGGGGAATACACCAAAATAGAACTCCCTTAAATACATAATCAAGTTGATTTGTCTTGTGGTTATCTTGATTCAAGAAACCATGGTTTTGGGGGCTAAGCCTATGTATTTCTTTCTTGACTTTGTGTTTTGGTTGGAAGATTGTTTTGACATACTCAAATGAGCTCTCGAGAGGTATGGTTCCACTATGGAATCCCTATTTAGTTGACTTCGTGGCCTTCAAACTTTTTGCAGGGATTTTATTGACTAGTTTTCCTGTGGGTCACCACATCATCTCTAAATTCTCAACATATATGCTCCTTACAATGCTAGAAAGGATTTTTGTCAAAGAATGGATGTGTGTGTTCCTTTAAATATTGGCTCTTTGATAATTGTCGAGGACATGAACCTCACTATCTCTAGTGATGAATGTTGGGGATATTGATGCAATAGGATCTAATAGGCACATATTTTAAGGATCTATTTGTCACCAATAACTTGGTGGATATACATCCACTTTTTATCTCTCCGACATGAAAAAATGGACGCGTGGCCTCCGAGAATACCCCTAAGAATCTGGACCATTTTCTTGTGCATGAGAAATTATTGGGGTGATTCGGGTTCATGAGATCATGGGTATCACCTACTATTTTATCCAATCAGGATCCTACTATCCTTCATTGGAATGGAAATCTAGTTTGGAAAGGTCTTCCCTTCATATTCAATCATTCATGGCTTGGTGTACAAGAATTTTGTCAATTGATCCAACATACATGGTAAAAGGAATAAACTTCTATGGGATGATCATGGATGAAGGTAGTATGCTCAAAACTACAAAATTTAAAAAGGTGGTGTGTATTTCGGCCTGTAGGAAAAAAACAACAAAACAAAAAGGAGTTGATGGATATTGAAAAGGATATGGCTCTCCTCAAGGATCCCTCTGCTCCTAGTTATTTATCTCCAACTCGTCATTAGGTGATCTTGGATTTGGAGGCTCACGAAAGACACATATTGAGATTAAAGGAGGAAGAATGATGTGTGAAGAGCCATGCTATATGGATTGACGGGGGATAAAAACACCATATATTTACACAATTTTTCCTCCCACAAAAGGAACTAAATACCATTTAGGATATTGAAACTGGAACATGCGAGAACATATTCAAATTATTGGATATTCATAAGAAGGTTGTTAGATACTTTGGAAGTTTATTTTCAAGATCAAGAGGTCATGGACATAGATATTCAACTAGATTATATTCACTCTTATCCTTAGATGTTCTCTGCGAATGATGATATGTCTATAGACAGGTCAATTAAGATGGATGAGGTTACTTCTGTGCTTAAATATTTGAAAAATAACAAATTCCCTAGACCAGATGCATTCATAGTTGAAATATTTACACATTTTCTTGATATCATGGCAGATAATTTTCTTAACTTGGTTGAGGAATCTTGTTGTGAAAAAAAGATCTCGAGTGTTGCAAATGCTACATTTATTATGCTTATTCCCGAGTCATCAAATCCTATATCCTTTTGTGATTACCGACCCTTTTTTTTATGTAATATTACTTATCAATTGATATCCAAGATCATCATGACTTGCCTGAAGGATAAAATTTCAACATATATTTCCCCTGAACAACTCAGCTTCTTGAAGAACTAGAAATTTCAGAATGTCGTAGCCATTTCCCATGAGAGTATACACTCTATAAAAACGTCAATAAAGGAGGCTATCATTTTAGAATTAGACCTCCATTGAGTATATGACTATGTGGAATGGACTTTCCTCCATTTGATACTACACAAGGTTGAGCTTTCCATCGGGCTTGTAGACTAGATTATGGTTTTTGTTTCCACAGTTAGCTATGTGGTTTTGATGAATGGAATTCCCTCAAAATTTATCCAATAATACAAGGGTATTCAATAGGGATGCTCTCTTGACCCATTATTGTTTCTATTGGTCATAAATGGGCTTAACAAAAGGATTACAAAGGTAAGGATTCAAGGGCAATTTCCAAGTATACAACTCACAAAAAATGTTTGTGTATCTCACCTTATGTTTTTTTACAATGTTCTTCTTTTTGTACATGTTAACTTGAACCAATAGTCACATCTTTTCCACCACATTTCAAAATATGGTGATGCTTCTAGTTTTTACATGAACAATTTGAAGTCAATGTCAATCCATGCATCCAATGATGTGGATAAAATATTGGATATTTCAATCATCTCTTCTATTGTTTCCTCTCCTCTCGAGGCCAGTTTCACATAACTTGGCTTTAGAATGAAACCTAACATATATCTCAACTTGGATTGGCAATGGTTGTTAAACAAATTTAATTGCAGATTGTCTACCTATGCTCACAGATGATTATCGATTGATGGCAGATTAATTCTAGCTCAGTCAGTTTTGCAGAATGTTTTGGTTTACTGGATGCATTTATACTTGCTCCCTAGATTTATCATTAAAAGAATAAACATCATTATTTCAAACTTTCTATGGTTTGGTGCAAAGGGTGAACAAAATTATCATATGGTGTGATTGGAAGGAATCACCAAGGAAAAGGAGACGAGTGGATAGGGTTTAAAAAATATTGAAACTTTTGGTTCAGCTCTTCTAACAAAAAAGTTTGGTGTAGCATATTTGGCTCTAGTTTATGGTAGGTGATAGTTAAGGAGAAATATTAAAAAAGCTTGTCTCTACATGAGTGGTTAAAAGTTGGGGCGGGATATACCAAGAATGGATCTTATAAGTGGAAGGGATTTATAAAAATAAAGCAATGGTTTATTGAAAACATTCGATGGGATATAGGCTTTGATGTAATGATTGAAATAATAATTGATCCCATTTATGGCTTGCAAGGTGCTCATCATTTGTCGGATGAGATCATACAATAACTTCATGGAGAGGGTTTTCTTTACATCAATGAGACAAAAGAAGAGTTCAATTCATTACATCTCTATCCCACCTAGAAGTGTGTTGTAGAAATGGGATTACGTGGTGATTATGTTGATATATGGAATAAATACATTTCACAATAAACACAGGCAAGCATTGCGATTGCGAAAAGTGATGATAAACTCAATTGGCATGGTAGTTCTGTCCAAGGTCAAATATCACTACAGGAGATCTATTGTTACATTACTTCTTCCCTATGAGCAAAATTGGAGATATGTTGGTTTAGGAAAGTTTGGTCATGGAATATGCCTCTAAAAATAAAACTATTCAAATGGTTTGTGTGGAGGAATAAGGTTCTCACTTGGGACAATATTTGCAAGAGGGGTTTTAATGGTAGTGGTAGGTGTTATTTATGTTAGGGTTTTGTTGAAATTGTGTTACACTTGTTCATCCAATTCCATTTCACAGTTGCCATTTGAGTTAAGTTTTTCAATGCTTAAATATTAATGCAGGTTTCGACATTTTGATGATTAAATTATGTTTCAGGACATGGGAGGACGGGACTCTACCTTTTTTCATTTTCTAGGGTATTTAGCATGGTCGAAACACAACTATTTTTGAAGATTCCCCCTTTGACATTAGAAGAATAAGCAACAAGATATGTGCTTTTTACAAAGAATATGGTTGAGGGTTTCAACATACAAAGCCCAGAAAAATCAAAGCTATAATCCTTTCAAATTTATATACAATCGAATTTTTTGGTGAGCCTACAAAATATATAGTTTGTATATGTGGTCTTCATATTGCTTTATCCTTGGATGTTCATTATCAATTTTGTTGGGATGGTGCATTAGGATCAAATTCCCGGGCTGAGGTTATAGCTCTATTGGGTTTATTGTATTATGTCATGGGGTTTCATATAGATTCAATGTATGTATTTGGTGATTCATAGGACACGATTGACTAGGTCAATGATATATTGTCTTTCATGCCTATCCTCCTTGGAAACTAGCTCAGGATTAGAGAGTTGAGGAGCTTATTTCAATTTCAATTGGTTTCCTTTTCCCATGTGCACAAATGACACAATTCTATCACAGACACCCTATCTAAAAAGTGTTTCTCCATGTTGCCAAGGGAGATTCATTAGAGGACTTATATTCTTGGATAATTGCCTAGTTCCTCTCATCCAATATTTTCTATATTTGATTCTTTTAGATGATCTGTAAAATTCTCTTTATATAGTTTTGGTGATAGATTGTTATATATGGTTATGGTACTAGAGACTCAAACGATATAGTCTATTTTGTCTTTTTTATGTTCACTTGACGGAAATTCGAGGCATAAGTTTTTTTCTCTCAATAGTTTGATATATTCATATTAGAAAAATAAAGAGATAGAGAATTTTCACAACACAAATCTTGCTTGATACTTTTATTGATCACCACACGTACAAATATATAAGACACAGATTACTGACTTTGCCACAACTAGATTATCATTACAACTCACACATTGGAAACAATGACTTCTAGACTGACTCCTTGTAACTCCTAATGACAACGACACATGACATGAAAGCATTACTTCCAACACCCTCCCTTAATGCTTACATGTAAAACATATTACAACAACAAATAAATATTTGTCTAACTCGTATTCATGAGAACCCACATCCACTCTAGAATCTTGCAAACTCTGCTCTTTTACCACCACATCTTCGAGTTGTTACTTGACCTCCATTTAAAATATAACCGCCTCTAACCATCGTTGATGAACTTTGTAGGATCAACAATATTGACAAATCGGCTCGTCGGGGCTTCCGCGATAAGATCCATCGTGTATTGAACCATCCTATGGACTAACCACCCTCTGTAGGATATTTCTCTTTCGGCTATCCTTTAATTGATAGGATTGAGGTCTGGATACTGAATGTGTTCAAAAGTTGATCAAACAACTTGACCTTACACAAGAATTGATGTTTCCGACACTGGGGCTTCCAGTTTAAAAACCACCAACTCTTTTAATAAAAAGGACAAACACTAACATCATCTCTCACATTCCTTTATATATATATATAGATATAGATATATAACATCTTGAATAGAACTCACCCACATATTAAAGATTTCCAATCAAAAGTACTTGCTCCACAAAAACCAGAAAATAATCTTTCCCCACATTCCATTCTATTTTGATCGAAGCGAAAATGAGTCAAAAATATCTCATAGATGCATCCAGTGTTGCAAAATCGATTTCCTGAACTTCTCTTATCTGGTAAATATTTCCTTTGCATTCCAAACCATTATTCCAGGTTATATATATATACTGAACAAGGATCGGATACACCCTATTTTCTAGATCTAAAATTCAGGACTTCTCAAACTTGTTACTGCAGCAAGGGAAAGGATTTCTATACGGCAACATCCAGACCCAAAAATAAATAAAAATTGATCCAAGGAAATAAACAACATATCCACCTGGCTAGCCTTGTGCTCGATTCTGGTAATGATGGCCTCAACATTCTCTGCCTCCATAGCTAACGAACTTCTGTATTTCATAATTGGAAGCAGCCTTAATAAGAGGCTAATCCCTATCACTATGATGCGTTCTCACCTCGCTCGCAGCAGCAAAAAATTTCTCACGTTTAGTGTTCCCGTAGTCGGTTTAAAAAAAAAAAAAATTCACCCAAGCAACAGATAAGCAAGGGATCACACTACACTCAGATCTCCACAACCATAGAATCTGTCACAAGATATGGATCAAACGACTTTTTGGGTGTGAGTATAGACAGTCAGCCAGCGGCAGCATTATTTTCTCACCATGATCTAGGAACTGGTAGGGTTTGAACCCTAACATTCCACACCACCATTACATTTCCATCTCACATTCATTCGTTGAATATAATCAACAACGCTGGCAAATCAAATCTCAAGTCCAAATTTGAGATGCCACGCCCAACATGTGTTAACAGGGACAAAGCTCTAACATCCAACCTCAATTTAACTGGAAATAGAACGACTACAACTCGACTAGGCTTTAGTGAGTGTCGCTCTGATCTTTCCTTCAGAATTCCGCGGCACCAGCAATATGCATTACTTTCAGGCTCATGAAAAGGGTAATAAAAATTCGTGGGACATAAACTGCTTCCATAATTTGATAGCAATAGTTGCAGTGTTGGAATCTGATCTTGTATGTAGCACAGTTGTAGGGGTAAACCGACGCAGCAGTTTTTTTTGTATATGGATCTACGGATCTACAAGCAAACATACAAATCTATAAAAATAAAATCTACTCTCACAAACACTAAACACAACACGGTATCCTATCCTAATCAATTTACGACTAAATACAATTCAAAACTTTCTCAACTTCCTGGCAAGCTAGTGCCTGCTCTGATACCATATTAGAAAAATAAAGAGAACCTTTGAGGGAGTCAAGCTAGTGCCTACTCTAATACTATATTAGAAAAATAAAGAGTGCTGAGCAGAGAGAGATTTTGCACAACAAAAATCTCTCTTGATACTTTTATTGATCACCACACATACAAATATATAAAACACAACTAGATCATCATTAAAACTCACACATTGGAAACAATAACTTTACACAACTCCTAATGACAACTACACATAACATAGAAGCATTACTTCCAACAATCCATGGTTTTTTTGAAATAAACAAGCATACAATATATCATGTTTATCAGCAATATATAAACACACCTTTTCATTAATAAAAAAACTTGTTTGATTTTTCTTCCCAAAAAAATCACTAATCCCTTCCTCTAAATTGTAGAACAATCATTGGTATAGCTAATATCACAAACTGAAAAATGGACAAAATTAGAAAATTATGATTTTAAAAGAGCATTACACACTAGTTTGTTAGGATTCTCTTTTTCTTTTAGTTTTTTGGTAGTCTGATTTCTTTCCGGTTTTCTAATCTTGTGCTTACCCATTAGACATTGTGTTGTATGCAATAGCCAAAACTTTCTCTTTAGATATAAAGAAAAATCATTGGAATTCTATGCGTTTAAATAGAAGTGTGTTTGCCCATTGGACATTGTCTTGTATCTCTAACCAAAACTTTTTCTTTAGAGAAAAATAAAAGTCATTGAAATTCTATACTTTTAAATAGGCTACATTAGAACAGAATATCATGGGAAAAACTGAGTTTCCAAAAACTGCTAATAATTTGACCGAATTAAAATATATACACGACAAAGCATTACAACATATTTCCCAAACCATAGTTTGGGAAAACCAAGGTTCCAAAAACCCTTAGTAATTTAACCCACTAAAACTGTTTACAGGACTGAGCAGTACAACATATTTTCTACACTTAGCCTAAAAATTCCTCTCAACCCAAATAACCATTTCAGAACCACATGATAAATCTAACTAGCCCGTTCAAGAAATACAAAGAAATTTGAACTCATAAAAGAGATAAATCTAACTAGCTCGTTCAAGAAATACAAAGAACTTTGAACTCATAAAAAAAGACAAGTAAAATGAATAACAAAATATGGAAAGTTAAATTGTTAGGAAAGACATAATTTTCGACGAGAGTGACTGTCTCAAATATCTTTTGAAGTTCCATGTAAGTATTTTCATTTACGATTAATTTTTAGTTAGCACGTAATGAAGAGATTACATTGAATACAAGTATATTTTTATTTTTTATTGTAGGTAATATATTACTTAACTTTAAATTTATAATAGAGAATGAGATTGTTGGTATCTTGACTATCTCAATTGAAATATGAAGAGAACCTATCATAAAAATAATTTGAATTCATTTAAAAAGATAATATTTCATTGATTAATTTTAAGGTAATATAAATTTTAGTTAAAATATATCATCATAAAATTAGATGATAGGAAAAGATTAACCATTCATAATAACAATATAGTAAATTGTAAAAAAGGATAATGATAATGTGTGAAAAATATAACTATAGAATTAGATAGTAGGAAAAAGTCAAACTTTATTAATCATAAAGTATAGTAAATGCTTTTATATTAAATATTAAATAAAATATTTTTTTCACCAGAAATTTACTGAAATTTAGCAACACAATTTCAAGATTTTTTATTATTTAAAATACATTTTTGAATATATATATATAGATTCAGTACTCTAAATAGTTTAGACTCAAGTTATTAAAATGCTCCACCCATTTTGAATTAAAAATAACTAGAAAAAATTGATAAAGAAACTTATTTTTAATATTGTTTTAATAGACTTCAATTATATTTATGAATGGAAAGAAACAATACAATTATTAATATATAATATTTTTCTTAATTTCTTTTAAACTAACTTTATTTATAATATAATTTTTATTATATTTTATGGAGTTTTGTTTGGTGGTTGAAAAAATATATTATAAAAGCATTTCATAAAAAAACCTCACTGGTGTGTGTGTATATATATATATAATCACTGTAATTCAGAATTTTAATATATAAAAGTAAAGTTATATCCAAACCCCTCGACCTACTGGTAGACCTAACCCCAAGGACTTAGAGGAGAATGGACCGTGTGACCTCCCAATGACCTCCCAATGGCGGGGCATTGATTTTGACCAACTGAGCTAACTCTTGAGGCTGTTATTAAATTTTAATATAAATAATTGTTATTTTATATTATTAAAAAATAAAAATATCATATTTGTTAAAAGTTTAAGATTAATCATTATTTATATTAATATAATTAAATTTACTTAATTAAAAATTCTAATTTTTTTAAGATCATATTTCTGTGTTATAGGGGAAATTAATAAATAAAGTTTTTTTTTGTTTCTTCTTTATTTTTCTTTCACTTTTGATTAATTTTGTTAAAATCTAGTAGAGATTTTTAAGAATCATAGTTTTAAGCTATTTAATTTGCAAAGTCCAAAAAGATTTTTCTCAATGTTGAATCCATTTATGTATTCAAAAACATAAAAAATCACAAATTTTCCTAACATTGTATCATTTAGTTATGGGAGAAAATACCATTTTTCTATTAGTTACATTGTGCCTTATGAAATTGCTAGGTCATTATTATGCAAAATTATTAATTAAGTAGATAAAATAAATGGCAAAGTCATTGATATTATTAATTAAGCAAAATAAAATAAGTTATTTGAAAAAAAATACATATTCTAATTTAAAAAGATGAAATTGGTAAGTAGTTATTGTGTGAAATTATTAACTGATTATTTAAAATAAATGGCAAAAAACAATGCATAATCTAATTAAGAAACTAAATGGCATTTTCCTTATATTTTTTGGATCAATTTTACACAAAATCTAATAAAATTTTAAAAAATCATAAGTTGTGTGCAAAATGTCAATACCTTCAAAAAAATTCAAGTATTGAATTCATTTATGCGCTAGAAATTGCATTTGAAACATGAAAAAAAAATAAAATCTTACTAAAAATTGTATGGCCAAATTCAAATCTAACAAACAATTTCATAAACAAAATTAATTTTTTTAAATAAAAATTCATTAATTTATATTTTTTTTTATATAACTCACAATATACTATACTATTCTTAACTAATAAAATGTTTAGTGTAATAATCATCCATTTTATTTTAATATTTAAATATGGTATGGATAATATTACAAAGTAATTCTAATGGCTTATATTTTAAATTTATAATATATTTTTATTAAATAATAAATATTTTATTACTAAAATTAAATACATAAATAATTTTGAAGCTATAAAAAAATGACCTAATCTAATTTATAGACGAAATGATTTTTTCACTACATGTTTTTTAAGTTAATTTAAATTAAAATCCAGTTGAGATTTTTAGAAATTTGAGTTAAGGTTGTTTAATTTGTATAATTAGAACGTTGAATCCATTTATGCATTCTAAACAAAAAAAATCACATTTTTAGTAAAATTGTTTTACCAAATTCTAGTGAAAATATTTATTTCTTCTATAAATCATGAATCTAAACAAAAAGAAATCACATTTTTCGTAAAATTGTTTTACGAAATTCTAGTGAAAATGTTTATTTCTTCTATAAATCATGAAATAATAAATCTGTATAAATCAACCCTGAAATTCCAACAATATTTAATTTTAATCCAAACTCATCTAAAAATATAAAAATTAAACTTTTTTATTAATATCCTAATAAATACAATAAATTCCATATTTTATAAAATCTAATATAAAAAATATTATATAATCTAAAAATATGAAAGATCAATCATAATAAAGGAAATTGAGATATGGTTAGGTAGTTATAATACAGGGAATGGAAATATTGTTAGATAGTTATGGCAAGGCATATTTACCAATTTATCTAGTAATTAATAAGGGGATAGTATAGTAATTAATAAGTAAGGTTAGTATATATTTACTGTTAGATAATAAACCACGTGGGCATCTACTATGCCGTATTTATGGCTAAATATTGGATTTATAAATTAAAATAATATAAACAGTATTATATAATCTGAAAATATGAGAGATCAATCCTAATACAAGAAATGGAGATATGGTTAGATAGTTATAATACAGAAATGGAAATATTGTTATATAGTTATGGCAAGGCATATTTACCAATTTATATAATAATTAATAAGAGAATAGTATAGTAATTAATACGTAGGGTTAGTATATATTTACTACTGGATAATGATGGGCATCTACTACCCCGTATTTATGGCTAAATATTGGATTTATAAATTAAAATAATATAAATATATGAGAGATCAATCATAATACAGGAACTGGAGATATGGTTAGATAGTTATAATACAAGAAATGGAAATATTGTTAAATAGTTATGGTAAAGCATATTTACCAATTTATCTAGTAATTAATAAGGAGATAGCGTAGTAATTAATAATTAATAAGGAGATAGTATAGTAATTAATACGTAGGGTTAGTATATATAGGAGTTGTCTATAATGCGACCTTTTGGAGATTCCGGTGACGGAATCCGGCGGAAGAAATGAGGTTAAATCTTGATTTTTAGCAGTTAAAATGGTTTTTTAACTGCATATTTGGATTCAGCGCCCTGGAAAACCCCTTGGAGCCATTGATTGTGTAGAAACTAGCTATCAACTTGGGATTCCAATGAATTGCTGCCGGATTTTGACCGAAAAAATCCGCCGGAAAGGCTTTCAAAAAGTCGCGTTATAGACTACTGCGTATATATTTACGGAGTTGTCTATAATGCGACTTTTTGGAGATTCCGGTGACGGAATCCGGCAGAAGAAATTGAGGTTAAATCTTGATTTGTTGCACTTAAAATGGTTTTTTAACTGCATATTTGGATTCAGCACCCTGAAAAACCGCTGAGACGCTTTGATGGTGCAGAAACTAGCTATCAAACTTGTGATTCCAATAAATTGCTGCCGGATTTTGACGGAAAAACCCACCAGAAAAACTTTCAAAAAATCTTTTATAGACAACTACTATATTTACTATATTTACTGCTGGATAATGAACCAGGTGGGCATCTACTAACCCGTATTTATGGCTAAATATTGGTTGTAGTTAATGTGAATATGATAAATATGGGTTGCTGTCCATGTGAATATAATAAAATGAACCAGGTGGGCATCTACTAACCCGTATTTATGGCTAAATATTGGTTGTAGTTAATGTGAATATGATAAATATTGGTTACTGTCAATGTGAATATAATAAAAGCAATATGGTTTTAAAATAAAAAAATATTAATAATAATACAGGGAAGATGGAGATATGGTCAAACCCTAAGACAAGCTAGTTGCAAAAAAATTACTATAAATATACACAAGCTTCACATTCTCGTCCAGCCATTTCTCAAAGCCCCATAGTAGCTTTTGTTGTATCGTGCGTTGGTTTCGAAAATGAAGCTTTCTTTTAGCTATGTGCTCGCAGTTCTGATATGTGTAATACTGTGCAAGCAAGTCGCGTGCTGGGAACCGGCCACTGCTACGTGGTATGGAAAACTACATGGTGCCGGGAGTGAAGGTAATGGCAATGAGTTCTTGTAATCATATTAATTACATTACATGCAAATTGGAGATATTTGCAATATTTATCCATACATTCCATGAAATGAACATGGAAATGAACATTTGATGATGGAGAAAATTGTATTGTATTGCATTGCATTTGTGTGTGTGACAGGAGGCTCATGTGGGTATGGCAGCATAGTGAAAGAATCCCCTTTCCAATCAAAAATAGCTGCAGGAAGTCCAGTGCTGTTCAAAGACGGAAAAGGCTGTGGAGCTTGCTATCAAGTATGAAATGAATTTAGTTAGTATTGTTACAGTTTTCACTAATAGAATGTTGAAGATTCTTCTCATAACTTGGATTTTACAGGTAAA
Organism: Pinus taeda; assembly: GCA_000404065.3. Taxonomy (NCBI): domain Eukaryota; kingdom Viridiplantae; phylum Streptophyta; class Pinopsida; order Pinales; family Pinaceae; genus Pinus; species Pinus taeda. The sequence continues at coordinate 178,944 of APFE030619504.1, forward strand.
GTGTACGGAGAATGGTGTTTGTTCTGGAACACCTGTGACTGTGGTGATTACTGATATATGTCCAGATGGTGGAGTTTGCGGAGGTGGCAAAACACACTTTGATCTCAGTGGTGCCGCGTTTGAAAGCATTGCATCTTCTGGTAAAGATGAAGCCCTCCGGAAGATTGGAATCGTACCTATATTATTCCAACGGTATTCATCTAATGAAATCACAAATCAATTTTCAGGCATTGATTTGGTCCATTTCATTTTAATCGGTTTTCATATGCTTAATTTCCTTATTGTTATGTTATGTAGGGTGCCTTGCCAATATTCTGGGATGAACGTTGCTTTTCACGCAGACCCAGGAGCCAACAATTACTATTTCGCTGTATTTATTCAATATGAAACAGGAGATGGTGATCTTGGAGCTGTTGAACTACAACAAGTATTAAACTCACTTTTTTCTAAGTATTCTATATTTAGATTTATAGTATAAGAGGGATTATTCATATATATATTTTCTGTATGTATTTTGTTGCATGCAGGCAAACTCTCAATCGTGGCAACAAATGACACATAAATGGGGAGTAAACTGGTTTCTGAACAGCGCTACCCCTCTCCAAGCTCCTTTCTCTATTCGGTTGACCACTCTTTCCGGCGCAAAGCTCACTGCAAGCAGCGTTATTCCTAAAAGTTGGCAACCCAATGCTACATACAAATCATCTGTCAACTATCACTAAGGAGGGATGCGATGTATTGTATTGTATTATTCTGCATAGCATTCGCACGAATGCTTACATATATAAAATTTTGCGTAGCATCCTTGGGAATGTTTACCGCTTTACTCTGTTAACTGGAAGCTCACAAGTATGTTGCAGTTTTGTTTCTTTGTGAACGAATTTTGGATTATATAATTTGGTATCACATATCTGTGTTGATTACATTTTATTTTCCACTTTCTGTTTTATTTATTTTTTAAAATAAATAAATAATATATATTAATGATATTTTAAAAATGAATCAAATGGATTAATTTGAAACAAAAATCATGGTCAAGTATTTAAAGACTAAATCACATTCTACATGTATACACATCTAAATTTGTTTAAATAACTTTATTTCTTTTAACTGTATTTATATAATTATTTATTTAATTAGGCTTTGTTAGGGTATATCAAAATACCTTATAGATATATAATTTTTCATAGTTACCTTGTTGAGGGTTCTTCTCGTCCGTGCACGAAAATGGTGTTTGTTGAATAATATTTGTTTTGTGACGGCCGTGAGTCCAGTTCGAATCTAAAGATCTGGCCAAACACATTTTGATTTCAATGATGTCGCATGTGAGAGCATTGCAAATTATTTTGCATTTGAGAGCATTGCATCCCGTAGAGAAGCAGAACTACGTAAGAATGGAATCATACTATTTCAACTATATTTATATGGTAAAATCACTGATCAATTTGGTTCATTTCAGCATAGGGGACCTCGAGCACCATTTCCATGGGCACTGCAAATGGCGAGAATGCTAGGTGAATCTCAAAATAAGAGTATTGACAAGGAAATGCATTTTAGAGGCGTCGAAAAAAGGCTTATCATCTTTGCAAGATTGAAAGCAATTTTACAGGTAACATCTAAAAACATTTTGATAGGCCCTAGATCACAACCATCCCTACTGTTTGTGATAAAAAATCCACAAGGATTTGAGATAAGGAGAAAATGTTTTTTCTCAAGGATATTTACTAGTTCATGAAAGGTGGAATCCATGCATGTCTGGGCAAGTGTCTAGGTTTTTGGGTAATCAAGACCTAGATTGAATATCTAGAGTTTGTAATTTTAGGGATTGTAAACCCTAAATGAGTAACATGAAAATGTAGGGTTTGTGGACAAAATCTTAGGACTATTGAAGATATTATGGCATTTCTAGGGTTTGTATGAATTTAGGGTTCATACATGAAACCCTAGCTCATAAGTCTTGAGGATTAGGCTAAGATTTTATGGATTAAGCCATTGCTCCTTTTAGAAACCATAGTTACATGATGTTGATATGAATAATGTTAATACAAAAAAGAGCTAGGGTTCCCCTATCTTGGACTTGTGAAATAAGAGGAGCATTTTCAAGGAAACACATTTTAGAGGTGTGGAGAAAAGGCTTATCATTTGTGCAAATTTGAAAGCAATTGTAGGTGACATCCAAAAACATTTTGATAAATGTTATATCAAAATCATCTATAGTGTTTGTGATCCAGAATCCACAAGGATGTGAGACAAGGAGCATATGATTTTTCTTAAGCATTTTTATTGGTTCATGAAAGGTAAGATCCATGCCAAAACACGGATCGCATTTGTGCTAAAGAAGTTAGCAAATTCCATAATCAAATCCAGTGGGAATGGGATGGCAATGATGTTAATCTTCACCATGCATCGCTTCCATCTAATACCAATGTCAATTCATGCCTTTGATAAGAATTTCTAATTTATTTCTTAATAGTGTTAGTTTTGCTTCCAATGGAAATATGGGATTGTACAATGCCAAATGATTCCTCATCAAATGAAGGAGGATGCAGTGAACATTTATATTCAGATACGAAAAGAAATCATAATCCACAAATTGTTAAATGCTACTAGGGTATATAACTCCCCAAAAGAGTACTAAACATAAACATGACTTTTAAATGCGAGTAATACAATATAAAATGGATGTCATAGAACAATTCGCTTATAACCATGCATTTATGAGATCTAGATTGATCAATGGATCACCTAACGCAAAATGGGAAACCATACTTTTTAACCTTCAACTAAAAATGAAAAACACTTACAACATGAACTCCTGAGGCACATCCCTTGAGAGAACTTTGATTAAATCGCAAGAACATAATTTAATTAATCAAAAGAGCCTAACATGTCACATATGGGATTTCTAAAAGAACATACCATTAACTAGAGCTTACAATCATTATTAAGCAAAGCCTGTCGAAACATCTAGATGGATAATAGGCTGCTAGGGTATGAAAATACCATCTTGTGGAGATTTTGTACCATCTCCCTAGGGCTTAGTTTCTTGAATGATTTTTTCATTTCTGCCGCTAACCTAAAAGGTGAATATAAAATGTATAAGTGACACCATAAAAATTATGTGACTTTAATTCATTCACAATTTGAAGCAAATATATATATATATATACATGGTAATATCTGTGGTGTATGTACATCAACAAGTTCATGAAGCAGCAATTGTTCAACTAAGTTAAGTATTTCATCATTCAAAAATGATGAAAAGTGCACAAGTTCGAATAAATATATAAGTGATTTTTGGAGACAAAATGTATGTACAATTCAACATAATAAATTTATATGTAACATGCATTATAGCTAATGGGCAGCCAGTTTGCCTAGCTCATAATGGTAACAACTAATGAGGAAGGAAACATCTAGTCCTAGGCAACTTATATCAAGAAAGGAAATATCTAAATAATGTATTTAGTTATTTCCTATTTGACAACTCACAACAAAGGAGGCAAGTTCTAAAATATGTATTTGTAATCTCTTTAAAAGGCTATCGAGCCTCATGATAATACAAGTGAATGTTAGTATTTTATCTTATCTTGTGTCATTTTGTTTGATTCATTTGTTTCTCAGTCAAGTTTTTCGAAGATGCAACTGCGAGGTGAGGCTCTCTAAGAGCCTCACCTCCAATCAATTGCAGGTCAAATGGTATCAGAGCAAGTCGCTCCTTGAGGTTTAATCTAATTTTTTAATTTTTTTTCAAATGCTTGTTTATTTAATGCACTCTCTTTTCATACAGCTACCACATTTTCCATGATGCATTTAACGTTCAAATTTTTTTTCTTTTTCCAATTTTGTTGCTCTAATTTTTTTCTATTAGCATCCTTCCTATTTTCCAGCCACTACATGTTCTTTAGTCTTAGATTATCTTCCTTATCACAACATCTACAACACCCATGGCAACTTTTGTTACAAGTTTGCAACACATTTATAGTTCAAGTATATCTCTGGTGTGGACTGGTTTTGCACCCCATCCAGAATCCATGAGTTTTTATATCAGGAGCAGCATTCAGAGTGGGTTCCCTTTGGATACGTGCCATTTCACCCCGCTTTAGTAGGCACATCAGTTTCTGCATAACAACATCTATCCTAGGTTCTTTTGGAGAAGTGCCCTCCCACCCCAAGCTATGTAGGCACCCACTATTTATCAACAATCAGCACAATAGCATTCAACTCAGGTTCATTTGGAGACGTGCCCTCCCACCCCAAGCTATGTAGTCACTTGCGACCTCATCAACAGTCAGCATCACATCACATCAACTCAAGTATCATCCAAAAATCATTTCATCCATGGCTTCACACTTAAACAGGGAGGCGGAAAGTTGGGGACACTTTCCATCTAAAACGAGAGGAATTGGGTAGCCAGGTTGCTTGGCTCATAATGGTAACATCTAATGAGGAAGGAAACATCTAGTGCTAGGCAACTTATATCAAGAAAGGCAATATCTAAATAATGTATTTAGTTTTTTCCGATTTGACAACTCACAACAAAGGAAGAAAGTTCTAAAATATGTATTTGTAATCTCTTTAAAAGGCTATGAAGCCTCATGATAATACAAGTGAATGTTAGTCTTTTATCTTATCTTGTGTGATTGTGTTTGATTCATTTGTTCCTGAGTCGAGTTTTTGGAGGATGCAGCTGAGAGGTGAGGCTCTCTAAGAGCCTCACCTCCAATCAATTGTAGATCAGGTAATCTTATAAATGTGATTTTATAGTTCATTATTCATAGCTTCCTAGAACATCTCTAGGCAAGACTCCAACTATCGTAAGCCAAGGATCGCTCCACGTGATCTCTACAAGATGTTGCATATCTCTCGAGTTCCAATCGATCCATCTCTCTCAGAAACTCATTTGGAACACTAACAAATGGTGTAAGTTGATCCTCACTCTCTAAATGCTTCTTCTTGCCTAAGCCAATTGACACTACTTGCAAAACATCCTGAACAACCTCGCTAATATTCTCCCTTCACTGAGTTCTTATGTTGGATGCAATGTCTAACTCATCTTGAAATGCAAAAACTCTAGTTGTATGAGGTGCTAAATGAGGTTCTGGAACCCTAAATGCAATATCTTGCATAACATCAAGTCGTTTATATGCACGACCTTTCCCATATCCATAGAATATGGATCTCATATATGTATAATTGGGATACATGTGCTCTCAAAACTTTGCATACAAAATCCTCGCAAAATATTGTGGCATTTCATTAGTATTGGCGAAATTTCTATATGCATATAGGAACTTCTGATAAAGAAATGGTGCAATATTAGGTTCATTAAATCTTGCAACCTTCAAACGATTTTTATCTCAAGGTCACAAGTCAAACAATGAGAAAGCAATTTCTTTAGTGACCCTTTCTCTCACTTCCTTAAAGGAGTGTCTACCCATAACTGATGCTCTCCTCTTACGTATCGTCATAAAAAACCTCAATCATCAGTCCAACCCCATGATATGCCACTATGAGATTCTCCAAAATGTACAAAAATATTTGGAGACAATCTCTAGTACATCTAGACAAATTGTTATTTTCTAGCTCATTCTGCAATCTCACTAAATACACCTTGAAGTCATCAAGAGAAAGAGAGGAGATATTGTCTTCCCAAGGCACCTCCTTAGGAACATCTCAAGTATGGGGGCAAAGAGGTTCATATTTTTCATTGCATACATACTATTGAGCCATGCGACCTATCCCACCACCACAACATCCCACAGGAGCATGATCAAAACATGTAACATGATAAATGTTCACATACTATTTAAATATAAATTAATTTCACTTGGACAATTCGTGTTCAAAAATTGTCTACATTTAAAATTACCTGGTCCATGAACTCTCTCATTCACTGAGCCTTCATTCAAAGGACAATTTTCCCCTCTTGAGGAAACAAGCTCAGAGCTATTACGCCATATACAAAACATCAAATTTCCAATCGTGCATAAATATGAGGGATGGGATAATTTTTAACATTAAACATACATTGAACAAGATTTATGTTCATCTTTCACTTGAGTGCTCTTGTATGACTCGCTGAGAATCAACATGGGTAGCCTCACGCTTAAAGAATTCACCTATGGATGATGATATTTTCTCACATTAAATGTGTGTGAAAGAAAAAAGTATTCACAAGTTAAACATAAAATTTATATATTGTCTAGAATTGAACATGTTAACTAGGAATCGAACGTGCTCCTCTACCATGCAAAGTAGACCCATTAGAATCACATCTACTCATTCCTAAAGCCCTGTCAACATATCTATATGCACAGGCTATACAATTTACATTAGATTCACAAGTATGATATATGTGCGATAAATTTTCATGCATTAAACATCTCACTTCATGATTTATATTCATATTTTACCTGAACCAAATCTATAAAATAGTTGGATGGTTCTCAAAGGCACAATACTCAAATCATTACTTCCAACCTCAAGAGAGACCCATGCACCTATCAACAACGATATTTTTTTCACATTAATACATGTATCAAAGAATAGTATTCACGTGTTAAACATTGAATTTATAGCATAGCATTGAACATGATACTAGCAATCAAATGTGTTCATGTAGTACACCTAAGACACCCCTTGAGATGTCATCTAATATGTTTGTTGGAATCTGATCTAGTTCCTCCTGACAACGGGTCACTGGAGGGGTTGTTTAATGCCATTATTCCTATATACAAGAGGACTAGTTATTAATATTAATCTTGAAGATTTGCATTTTGCAAGAATTAAAGTTAAATAGATTTAAATATTTTTATTATTTAATATGAAAGAATAACAATGCTACAAAAGGGTTGGTATCAAAGAAAAAATCAACCATTTCCAAGGATAAGAAATTTCCATGGCCACTAATACCCTTTTCAATATGATCTTATAGTTTCAAGGATGGAAACGAAGCACGATCAAAAGCTAACATCTCAATATCCTTCCATTTTTGGAAGGAGATGTTCCACATACATGACACCCTGAAAGTTGTTAGTAAGAAATATCATATTTTCAAGCTTAGATAGCCATGTGAAATTGAAGTTTGGAAGGATGCAGGAACCCATAAAGGGGGAACTAACTATGACGAAACCATTTTTAATGTCTTTGAATATATATTTGTTACTTTTTCCAAAAAATAATGGATCTTTTAAACTATCACTCTCACTCTTTGAAGATAAAAGATAATACATAGATATACTTTGATGCCTCTAACATAGTTAACAAAAATAATATGGAATTAGTTCAATTACTTGGATGCCTCTCACATAGTTAACAAAACTATGGAATTACTTAACAATGAATTGTACCTAGCTATAAACTAATAACTCACAAACATATTTTGAGATGGAAACACAAAACCTTCAACTTTGCTAATTTGACTCTGATCTAGAGAGATTGAAAGCTATGCGTAAATCACCATTGGGCCATGATCCTTGTCTTTAATGAAATTTACTATGAAAATGGTACTAATAGGAAAGTCAAGTGCATCTTTAGATACTCCATCTGCAATAGTATTAAATTCTCTATGAATATGTGAAAAGGAAAGCCAGTCAAAAGCCGTGAAAGAATACCTAATGTCCCATAGTTTAAAATGTGGGTAGCTGTTTCCAAAGATGATCTTGTTGTTTTCCTAGTTAATCACTAATTTTGAATCACACATAATTTGCAAAGTTTTAACATTTTTAATTTACAAGCTTTTCAGTTCTCTATGAGAGAGATAAATGTGTCATAAATTTTCACATGTGAGGGAATATGTAGTACAAGTTGGATTGGAGTTTCATTAAAAGCACATGAAACTTGTCAAGGTGTTGTGAATTTTTTTCTAGTTTCTAGTGAAAGATAATTTGAAGCTTTGTACATCCCAATGATAAGAATATGTATTCCAATAGCATTGCAATGAAGTTTGTGGCCTGAATTGGGATAGAGCTATATGTGTAATAATATTGGGATCAATGTCACCATTATATTGCACTAACTCATTGAACATTGAGATATGAATCGCAATGCTTTTGAATATGCTATAGGTAGCCCATGTAATCGACAAGTTATTGGAAGGAGTCAATTGGTAAGCAATTGAATTTTGATTAAGCAGCATTTTATTTGTTGATTTCCATATTGTAGAGCATATAGAAGTTTTCACTCCAAATTGTAATCTAGAATAGGGGCCTTGTAGCCATTTTCAAAGATAGAGATCCCTGTATAAGATGGAGAACATAGACTAGAAGTAAATTCTTCAAAGGATATATGTTAGTGAAGTGAGTAGGTTATAAGATCCTCATTTATGGATCAATTAGAAATGTAAATATAGATGTTCTTTGTAACATGGTTTTTAAGTTTCGTCGAGCTAATCATTGCAATCTCTATATTCTAAAATTGCACTAAGATTGAATACCAAACATAACATTGTAAAGTAGAAATAAAAATAAAAGGAAATTGTGACCACCAACGCAAGTGAATGAAATATTATTTTAGTTAACTTCACGAATAATCCCTACAAGAACATGATCCATGGTTGAAAATATGGAAGTTATTTGAATCTCTCACAAGAATTTCTTGTTGGATAATTTTGGAGATGAATTTAGTGCCATTATGACATCACCACACACTCGAAGAGTTTTAATTTACATGTTTTCAGTTTTCTATGAAAGACATAAAAGTGCCAAAAATGTTTGTGGGTGAGGGAAGAAATTTGTTGGAAAATATATCTCATTTTTGCAGATGATGAAAAATCCCTCGTGATTGGCAATAATGATAGTGTCCGTTGTCCAAGGCAAGTTGTGCACATTGTAATGGTAATGGTTGTGCCAGTTGCAAAATTGTTGTGAGATCCATCCATAGATCTGTTGTTATCCTTACACCGCACAAAATTTATGGGTTGTTGCTCTCTGAAAATTTCCCATGAGGAACTACAGCTAGCGGTAAGGTTTTCATTGGTGAGGACAAAAATGGCTACCAACACCTTGCTTTTTCCAATTCATAACTTTCAACCTTTCAACTGAGAATAGAATCTGAACTCTCGATTGACAGTTTTAAATTGAATCTAAACTCTTGTTTGAGAGATTTTCAATAGAATCTAAACTCTTGTCCAAGATTTTTTTCCCAACAAATCATTTTCAAACGAACTCTCATCCAAGAGATTATATTAGAATCTAAGAATCTTGGCCGAGAGATTTAGTTAGAATATGAATTTCGTTTGAGAGTTTGTGTCCAAGAATTTTTTCGCAAAACTCTCAGCCGGAAACTTTTTTAACTCTTGATCGAGAGTTTGCAAATCCGAGATTAACTATACTAAACACTTGGCCAAAAGAGTTTCAAACTCTCGATTGAGAAATGATCAAAATCTCGGCTGAGAAAACATTTTGACTTTTTTTCTCGACAGAGAGTTTACCAAAGATAGCCAAAATTTTCTCCACATACCAAAAAGTGTTTCCCATTTTCACATTTTCACCCAATAAATAATAAATACCATATATAAATAAGTTTTGTATTAAAAATTCATACCTTTTCAATGAAAAGTCAAAATGCCTTTTTCCATCATACTTATATACAAGGCCACAAATTTGGAAATCAACATTGATTATTTTATACATTCAACATTTATATTTCTTGGTATATCCAATTGAAAGTCAAATTAACATTCCAGTGCAGCTAACAGTAAAACTGGACCTAGTAAAAAAATCACCAAGACTTGGTTTAAAAGGAAAGAAAAAAATAACCAAACCTAGTAAAAGAATTTATGAAAATGGGTAAATTATATTCCTAAACCTAATAATTTTTTTAACTATATTAGTAGTAAAGTATAATAAGTAATGGAGTCATCAAAGGAAAAAACAAGGTTCAATGATGAAATAAATAAGGAATTACAGAGCCATAACAAAGACATAAAATCTTTCAAAATCTCATTTAGATAGCATTGAACTCATTGTTACAAAAGAATATCACTCTTCTTGAGATAAAGTCTGAAAGCTCAAGTAGAGGCCCACTACACCTCAGAGGGGGAATTCTCACCTCGCTAATTGTCTTCTTGTTTCTATGCAACTCTCCTTTGACCTAAGGGAGCTCTCCTCCAAATAAGATGTTAGGGCTTAGTGGTTCGAATATTGGAGTTTGAAGATTCATATGGCTCAATATAAAGGTTTAGATCAACTAATATATGCTCAAATAGGTTCCCAAACAAATAATCAAGGGATTATCAAATGATCATAGAGAGGAAAATGTAACAAAACATTTTTAAGTATTATAAATAATATTGTGCATTGGAGGTTAGAAGATCATTGTCTTAGTTTTCCAATATATACTTTTGCAACGAGGCATATGGGGTCAAGGAATAAAACAATTTCATGGTATACATGGAGTGATAGAAAGGTTCAAACAAGCTTAGGGAAAAAAAATTAACCTACCCTACAATTTAAAATCATGGGTCTCAAATTTTCAAGATGATTAAGGTATAATGAGAACTAACTTTATTCCTCAAATTTATCAAGGGTTTAGTTTAGCAATGACAACGAAGAAAATACCAAATAAACTAACTTAGCACTTCAACATTCATCCAATAAAACATTAAAATAAGATGAAATAAATAAACTAACTTACTACACCATGCATCATCCACTATCCACCATAAGCATCCATGGACATGTTGATTTTTAGTCATTGTGGTCAGTATTCAAGTCGACTAAATTGAAAGAAAGAAAAATATTATTTTGAACTCATGTAGGCTCCAAAAAGTTAGGTCAGACCTGCTAATTTGATGGGTGCAACCCTTGGTAAAAACCACTTGATTTGACCACTCTATATACACATTTGTCCTCCTCCATTTGGCAAGAAATTCATATCATCAAAAATTATTTGTTCTTTGTTCAAATGTGTAAGGACAAAGATGAGAAGAAGATAGAATTTTGACCAACATTGACAACTCCTTGACTAAAATTTATGAGGCACTATTTTACCGAACTCTGAGACAATTTGACTGAGATTTTGAGGTAGTTTTAGGAGGCCAAATTTCGACCCTATTGCCTATAGTTGACTAAATTTTGGGCAACATCAAGAAGTTTAAATTTTTTGTTTGTTTGACCAAGTTTGACTTGTATGATTTATGTGGTCTATTTTACCAATTTTGATGGGAAATATTAGATTGTTACTTTATTAAACTGAAGAATTTCTCCTAGAAACGATTGTTGGGTTTTCTTCCAAGTTTCGATTTCGAAGGTGAAAATTTGTCTCTTTCTGTGCTTGGTTTTCTCTTTATGATCCTACTGTCATTATTCCATTATTGTTGATATTTTTTTTTATGTATAATTGTTTAATGATGTATCTGAAATAAGTAAACTTGGTTAAAGAAATCATTAGAAAGTGATTATAAGTTTAGAAGATAATATTTCCTTGAAAAATCAACATGGTATCAGAGCCTAGGTGAAATAGAAACCATTAAAGAGACTTGAAGAAGCATGTATTACTGAGGATACTATTGGAAATATGGTAGCCATGGTTGGTATTTTCATCATGAATAAATTAGAAAATTTTAGTTTTGATTTATGCCTCCTAAATTAATCAAGACATCCTCCTTTTGTTCAAGTCAACTAGGCCCCCAAGAGGCACCCATTCAACCCCCTTTAAATACTATTTATGTGTGGCACTCCTCATTTGGGAAATTTGTGTTACATATTATTTTATATATTCTAGAGAAGCTAGAAGGAGGAAAGGAGGACGAATAGAGGAAAGAAAGAAGAGAGGCTTGCCATCTATGAGACCATGTTTTGGTTATCTCTTATCTTGATATCATGCTTTTATTGGATGTACTGATGAATAATGAAATCTCTCTCCCATAAGGAAATATTTTTGAGTTTTCCCCTTATGGGTTTTTCCTTGGCCTCGAGCCTAATTTATGTGCCTCTTGTCTCATTATCTCATGGTTATTTTTCTACTACTCTTTCATGTTTATTGGTTCGAATTTTATTTTGTATAATTGCTTAATGATACTAGATGAATGTTGTGTGAAATTAATGCTAACTGATCATTGGAAGTAGTTATCTATGGAATAAAATTATTTCTAGTGTGTTTTCCCTAGAAATATCAACAAATAAATAGTGATTTGTTTGTTGGTTAAGGTAAACCCAAGTTTCTATTGTTCCTAGAAGGGAGGTCGAGAGGGTCAAGAGACCTAAAGTCATGAGAAAATAGGGTCACAGATCATTGAGGCTAGGCCATAGGCATAGAAGAAGTCAAGAAAGGCCTCTATCCGAGCTATAGAGGGCTGGGAAATGCCTCAATTTGAGATGTAGAGGGTCAAGAAATGCCTCATTCTGAGCTACATAGGGGCAAAAGGCCTCAAGGGTGACCTCAAGAGGGTTGAAAAGGCCTCAGTATGATAGAAATAGTGGTCAAGAAGCCTCAAAAGGTGGCCAGAAGGTGCAAAGTGCCTCAATATGGTAGTGAAGACATTGTCAAAGATATGGATGACACAAATTTTAGTTAGTCAGACCACATTTCTAATACAATTGAAGAAAAGGCACACATTTGTTTCAAACTAAGGAAATTGAAATTGATACGAGATGAAATTTATTTGTTTGAAGTATTAGAAACAATGGTGAATTCGAAGTCCCTGGCACAAGATTTTAAAATTTGTGAATTTCATTAATAATATGAGTTTGTTAAGGACCTTGAAGACTCTTGTTTCAGAATGAGGTTTATTGTATCCATGTCCTTGAAGAAAAATATACATTAGGGGAACTAGGAGGTCACTTCAAGTCACAGTTGAGGAACATCTAAGGAAGTTGTTATGTTGTAAGGCTATTGTTGAGCATTTGGAGTGTAAGACTGAACTAAACTTGAGAAAGTATGACCAAGACCTAGACTTGAAAGGTTGGTAGAGTTGGGACAAGACTAACATTATGTTGATTAATGTTGATAAAAAAAGATGAAATCCCTATGCGAGTATTTAAAAAGAAGGACATTTTGTGCAGTTAAGACTTATATCCATAATGCACAGTGGTCAATGATTTGAAGTTGTTGAGGAAGATAATCCAAATCCTGAGGGAGATGAGGAGAAATATTTCTTCACCTATAAAGCAATAAATTCCAATGATGAGATTCACGAGATAATTTAAAAGGTTGTTGGCATTGCAAATGGTTTTAATGAAATTTGAAAGTCTTAGGGTTTGTAAACCATAAAAGTTTAAAAAGATATGACTTGTATTTATTATTGATCCTAATGGTTTGTGAGACCCTAGAATGAGACCTAGAGTGTCGAATATCGGTGGAGTTTATACTTGGTTCATCTTCCTAATAGCACAAAAACGACTTAGCTTATAGTTTCTCCTTTGGTGTAGTTGGATAAATCAACAATGAAACCCTAGCTAATACAATCGATGGAAGGAAAGAAAAGCTACATGCATTAGTAGGTGATGATGAGGATGAGAATGACTAGTTTCTAGCATGGTGAGTTTGAAAATGGATTTTAATGATTTCTGCAACAAGGTGAGGATCAAGAGGGAGTTGAGAATTCCATACAATCCTCAGATAAAAAGATAAGTACTTCATATCATTATTACTTGATTATTATTATTTCTAGTCATCCTCTTGTCTTTGTATATTTTTATTGCTTATAATTTTTTCTTCCATGTGCACCTAATGAGGTTTGCAAGTACGTCGTGAAGGTTTTCAAGGCTCTGCCAGCAGATGAAAGCAATGGGAAGAGCGAAAAAATGTTTGTGGAAAGAGGATTCTCCCATAATCAAGCATAAACTCAACTAGAGTGATTTTTGTTCAAGGGAGAAATTGTGCTGACATCTAGAACCATGTCAAATGCTAGGGAAAGCTCCTAGATTAGAGGGAGAAAGCAAGCCAACATGTTTGAAGGATGCCAACATGGAGGAAATTGTGTCGATACCTGAAGGCAAGTCAATGGTGACTTTGAAGTGGATCTGCAAGACCAAGCATATGGTAGATGGTAGAAAAGAGAAGTACAAAGTGAGATTCATGGCAAGAGGGTTCTCCCAGAAAGAGGGAGAGGACCATAAAGTGATATTTACTCCAATTTCTAGGTACACTTCTATTAGTATTATTATTTCTATTAATTTTTTTATGGATTGGAGATTACATCAGATGGATATAAAGATTGTTTTTCTTAATGGAGTGATTGAGGAAGAAGTGTAAATAGAGCTACCTCGAGGCTTTGACACACATGAGAGGGAATCTCATGCTTGCAGACTTAAGAAGGATTTGTATGAACCTAGGGAATGGTATACTTTAATTGATTGACATCTATTGAGCCTTGGTTGATCTTGTTATAATATGACTTGTTTCTGACAAAAGTATGGCTCACATGATAGAGGGAGTGACAGTAGTAGGAGGGATTTATTTTGTGATAGAGGGAGCATTCAATCCCTACTTTAGTGCCAGAGGGAGTTGACCTCTGAGTTCGAGATTAAGAATCTAGATTTGATGCATTACTTCCTTGGTCAAGGGAAGTATACTATTGAGGTCTGTCAGATTGTGTACTATAATATTTTCAAACTAGATTCTTAGAGACATGAGATCTCTAAGAGTAGTATGTATTCTATGAGTGGAACATGTCAAATAGAAGATATGCTTCAAGCATCAATGGCAGAGGGAGCAGCTAGGATTTCCACAATAGGATTTGTTCCAATGTTAGAGGGAGCACCTAGTTAGGGTGACCAAAAATTAGTTGTGGTGATGGATCTAGTGAAGGAAATCAAGCAATTTATGGTTGAGTGGAAATGGTACAATTGGATATGGATTGGGATATATCTCCAATGATGAAGTACAACTGCAAGGATATACAAATTCAAATTGTGAAGAGAGTGAAAAAGACAAAAATAGCACATCAGGATGTTGCTTTAGTTTTGGTTACGTTATGATATCGTGGATGGGTAAGAAGAAGATATTTGTTGCATTCAATATTGTAGAGGCTGAGTATATTATAGCTAGTTTTGTGAATTGTGAATCAGTATGGCTTTGAAAACTACTCACGGGATTGTTTGATCAAGTGTTGGAGACAACCGTAATGACAAGTCGAAGCACATTGAGATCAAGTACTGAGACATGGTAAAAAAGGGATCAGTATGGCTCCAGTACATTTCTGTATATGAGTAGCTTTCTGATATTCTTATAGAGCCTCTATCCCAAGATGAAGTTTGTTTACTTCAGGGACAAGCTTGGAGTGGTTGAGAATTATTCCTTCAATTAGAGGTAGTGTTGATGATGTAGCATCAATGAAATACATTATCCCTAGGTTAAGATATTAACATGGCAAGGGTATTGACCAAAGGCCATGTAATGTGGCAAGGGAGAATGGCCCAAAGAGAATCAATACTCAAAGTTCTCCCTCGATCAGAAGGTTTTGAACATATGTCCAAGAGGTACTTGGCTAGTGGGTAGAGTGAGTTCCTTTATCATTGGGAAAGTGTTTTACCATTCAATTAGCAAGAAATAACGGTAATTGGCCCAAGGTTTTACCATTTTTTTTGGTCAAAGGTATTGACCTTACTCCAAGTAACGACTTGTTGAGCTAGTGACCTAGGAAAAGCCTTGTTGACCTTGCTAAAAAGGTTGTAACCATATCACCAATTTTTTTGGATAGTGGGTGACTAGACCCATTTGCAAAGGGGATTTGACTAGTACATCACTAGTCTATCCTTTGCATGATGTTGATGCAAGATCCTTTCCACATGGTTCTAGATTAGAACATGGATTGGATGGATACATCAAGATAGCAAGCTTCTTTAGAAACTAGAGAACCCATAGTAAAAACCATTCTTTCTGTCAACGTTTCAAATCCCAACAGGGACCCATCATTGGGACTACTATTGAGTGTTGATAGAAGAAGAGCTTGATAGCGAGATATAAATAGTTATGAGGTAAGCTGTTTTGATTTAAGGAAAAAAGTTGAAGGTCAGCTGTTTAATAATTAATAATATCAAAATATTTAAGTTTTTTATTAAATTAGGTTTATTTTAATTTTAATTATATAATATTAATTTCTGATGATAAATTAATATTAATAATAAATAGTAAAGGTTTCTTAGTAAAATATTTTCTCTCTTAATAATTAATCATTTTTCATCTTAATAAATAATACTTTTGCATATAATAATTTGAAATGATTTATAATAATAATATCTTGTAGCTAAATTTATTAATAATTTAAAAAATAATTGATAAAAATAAGAATAATAATAATAAATAGTGAGTATTATAATTGTTATAAATAATTATTGTTAATAGTTTTTAATAAATAATAAATAATAGTAATAATTAATAAGTGTTATGTTATACTAAATATTAATAATAATGAGTTAATTTATTAAATTAATGAGATTTTATTAATTTGAATATTAATTAGATTATTTAAGGGGTTACTTGGATTAATTCTTACTTTTTTGAATTAATGATAATACTAATAGTTTACAATCTATAATAATAATTAGTGATAATTAATAATAATTTTTAATAATCATAAGTAGTAATTTTATAATGATAATTAATTAATACCACTGACACTAAATAGTCATAATTAATAGCTAATAATAATAATACAAATTATGAATTAGCTACTACTTAATTATTATTAATAATCTAGTAGATTAATAATATTATATTTGAATATTAATTATCTATTACTTAATTATTATTAATAATTTAGTAGATTAATAATTATTATATTTGATTATTAATAATTTAATAATTATTATATTTGAATATTAATTATTAATGTCTTGAGTTTGATTAAAAAGGAAATACCTACTGAGGGAAAACCTAGGAAGCATTAGAGGTCATAATTTCTCTGATTAAGGGAAACCATCTACTACTGATCTTGATGCCATTGTCCCTATTGAGATTATGCAGATGTTTCATAATCTCAAGAGACTCTCTAATTTTTCACCTATGATTATGTTCTCCTCTTGCGACAATTGAGGCGTTTTCCACACAAAGATGGTACCTAGTTTTAGAGGAGTGCTCTGCCAGGGCCGAGGTATGAGATCTATCATTCCTAATATCTACTACATGTTCTTTCAGTCTTGTTTGCAAGGAATAACCTGTTTCACCAATGTAACTTTTCCCACATGAGCAATCTATTTTATAAACTCCTTTAAGTTGGTGTCTATCAATATTATCCTTGACAGACCTCATATTATGTCTAACAGTTCTGGGAGCCGAGAACTAAGTGATTATGTCCTTCTTTCTCAAGATTCTTCCAATCTTGTCTATAACACCTTGAATATAAGGTAGAAACACTTTCCCACCCTGAGGTTGGTCTTGAGCTTTCAGCTCCTCAAGATAGCAAGCTCATTCAATCTTTTCTTTGGATGGATAAATTGTTCATCAAAGAGGACATCTGAGAAATTGAAAGTTGAATACCTCCCTAACTAAGAGAAAATGTTGAATTTTTCTAACTACAGTTGATATTCAAGTCGGCCAAATTGAAAGAAAGAAATATTATTTTTGAAATCATATAGACTCCATAAAGTCAAGTCAGCCCCACCAATTGAATAGGTGTTACACTCAGTCAAAAACCACTTGATTTGACCAATATATATACACATTATACCTCCTCCATTTGGGAAACAATTCATATCATCAAAACTCATATGTTCTCTGTTCACACATGCAAAGGAGAGTGAGGAGAAGAAAACAAAATTTTGACCAATGTTGACCATGTTAATTTGGTAGCTTAGGGACAAATTCCCTCCTTTGGACATCCTTCCTCATCAAGAAATACCCCTCCTATCCCTTGGAACAAATTAATTTGGTTGAGGAAAAATATATTTTTAATATGGAAACCCACATGTGCACAAAAGGATAAGTTGGCCCAAAAGAGAAATTGGACACCCTTGGAAGCCTATAAATACAAGTCAAGTTAATCTCATTTGGATATCATCATCAAGCATCTTCTTATTCTTTCTTCTTTGATTTTGCTCGCACAGGTCATAGGTTGGTTCGCAGAATTGGTTCATACAGGTCCAAAATTGTAGGGTCTGAACTTGCACATGTGGATTAGGGTTTTTTTCTATAGTCGTGGGGTTGGAAAAAGGAAATCTCAGTTGTATTCGCACACATACATGGTTTTCTATGTAGTTTAAGAGTTGTAGCCACAGGCATGGTCACTAGATTCATGTGGCTATCGCCTAGGGTTTTAATAACATGTGATCGTGGATTTTGATCATTGATCACAAGATGGAAAATCCTTATATGAAGCAGATCTATCTATTGGGTCTTATTTGAGATATTGTTTCGTTGGTTTTGTTGGATAATCTTGTTATTGGTGAATTGGAATATTGTACTCCCTCTCTTTGTTGAACATTCTATGACAATCTAATAAGAAGAATAATATGGAAGAGTTTTTTTCCTTATGGGGTTTTTCCCTAGCCTTTGACCAAACTTAGTGTCTCTTATTTGTCTCCTATTATTCATTTCATTTACTTTTATATCTACAATTACTATTAATCTAATAATCGTTTGAAGATTAAATTGTTTTGAAAATATTGCTAATAAAAGATAAGAATTAGGCCAAAGTTATTGTAACAACATAGAACAGTGGAAAATTAACATGGTATCAGATCTAAAGTGAAGAGAAAAGCCCAAGGAGACAACAAGAGAAATCATCTTTGAAAGAATCTAAAGGAACCTATTTGATTTGGTCAATATGTCTAGCTCTTACTTCAAGGATAATGAGAAGTTGGGTGACCCATCTAACTTTGTTACTTGGAAGATAAGTTTGGAATTCGTATTGAATGACAATGATGTTTTGGAGTATGTACAAGGGAAGGTACCTGAGCCTCAAAGTGAATTATTCTGCTACTGTAAAATCCAGGTACAAGAAATGTGATATCAAAGATAAGAAAAGTATCATTGATGGTTTAAAAGATCATTTGCTTGTTTATGTTGGTAACTTGAAGGTATCTAAGGGTATGTATGACAATATGGTTGGGATGTATGAGGTCAACAACTTGAATCACATCCTCTCCTTGAAAGATCAACTTAAAGAGATAAAGATGAGAAAAGTGAGAATATTTGCAATCCTATATCATGAGGGTATCTCATTTAAGGGATCAATTGCAAGTTATAAGTGAACAAGTATCTGATAGGGAGTTGGTATTGGTCACTCTTCAAGGTATTCTTCCTATTTAGGAGACCCTTATTACTACGGTAAGCAGAAATAATGTATTCCTTTCATTTGATCAACTCATTAGTAAATGTACTCAAGAAGAGACCAGGATGACTGGCAAGGGGAGAATTCAAAAGCATGAAGAAGGATACTTTATTGCAGTTGTTACTCGAGACAAGAAGAAAAAGGGAAAGGAAAGACCATCTAGTTCAAAAATGCCTTCTCCTAAATCAAAGGGCTCTAATAGAATATTAAGGGTTATTGAATGCTTTAATTTCCACTATTGGACACCTAATCCTTAATGGGTTAGTGTGGAAGCCGAATGGAAAAAAGGTGTCCAAGAGACCTTGGGATGTGAAACCCAACGGTCACAACATGTACTATAAATGTAAATCATTTGTTAATAAAAATTGTACTCTCATGCTTTATCTTTCATATTTCTCTTGCTGCCCATGTGTGTTTAACATGGTATCAGAGCGAGTGATCTCCTTCCCTGCTCAAATTTGAGCCATTTGTTTTGTGGCCTCTATGTGCATATCAGTTATGACATTTCTGTTCATTGTCCATATCACTCCATTAATTCACTAAGAGTCAGAAATTTGATGCTTTTACTCTGTTGATTCCTTGGATTATATCTCTGTTGTGCCTAATCGAAATTCATGCACATCTGCTATAACATATTCTGCTTCCACTCTCTTTAACCATTTCTCCGTCAAGTCTGCACCTTCTGTGGTAGTGTCATATATGCATTTTTCTATCAATACTGTGCCTTCTGTCTATTGCCCCCTCAGTTGCTGCTGCAAATCTCTGAGAGTATCTGCGCCCTCTGCGCTCCCTGGGTTGTAATTGTCCTCCCTATGCTCTCTAATCATTGTTTGCATGTTTTTTGGGTGTAATGTCTCTTGGACTGACAAAGAACGCCCAGCTCCTGGCGTCGCCTGCAACTAGCACCATAAGCACACAGTTTGAACAGAGCAACGAGCAAAATGCTACGTTGAACTGTTTTGAAGAATGCTACTCCTGTTTTGAAGAACAGTGTCTCTTTGCTACTCAAATGATGATCTCCATTAGTTAACACTGGTGAATCTTCCTACTCTCTTCGGTTGTCTCCTGGCAAACCAGTTGTGGCACAGGCATGCCTTGCTAGGAGCTCTACGCCATTATTTGAATGATTCAGCTAAAGTTTCACCGTTTAAGGCATTTGTGTCCCAGAAGCTATTGGAGATTAGTAGTTTGGATTTGGCTGTTTCGCTCAGCGCCATGATTCAGCTTTTGTTTGATTCTCTCCAGTTTCATAACCTGTAACGACAATGGCAATGAAGACCTCCACATTTGCAGTGGCAGTTGCGTACACTGTTTATTTATTTGAGTTGTAAGTTAACGTCGTCTATGACATTAGTAAGTTGTCTATGGTATGGTATTTTTAGTACATTGTCTCCATTTCATGAATTACATCTTCCATATTTCCTCCATCGAGAATCAACCTCTGAACATGCAAAGTGGTTAATGGTTTGTCTTCCCACGGTGGTGTATTAGTAAAGTTCTGCACTGATTCAAGCCCACAGTGGTGTATTGGCAAAGTGTTGCATTGATTCGAGCCCACGGTGGTGTATTGGTAAAGTGTTGCACTGATTCGAGCCCACGGTGGTAGCCGAGAGATGCTATTGGAAGTACTATATATACCTTTGTTGAATGCGCTATAAATTTTTGTATTTACACTATCCATTCAAAATGTTGTCACTTTAACGTGGAAAATCAAATGTGCCCCCCAATTTATGGTGTGACCTGAATTATCATTTCCAAACTATGTTGGCATACCTCGTTTTGTGACTGCTTTTTGTCGTTGAGCCATTGGAATGGTCAAATGTTGCTACTTTTATTTAACATGCCGATTTTCTTCAAAAGCGAAGGCATTGGGGTTGAAAGAAATTAAGTTATGCACGTTTAATCATCAAAACAACAAAGCCAATGTTGATCATGAAAAATGTTGAAGAAAGTCCATGCATTCATCCCAAGAAGCACTAAATGAGAGATCTCATAGGAGATGCATGTACATTGTAAACACATTTTTTAGACAAAAGATTAAGCTTTCATGCTATAAAGAATTCTGCTTTTCCTCATGGATGGGGTCTGCCTTGAATATTGCTTGAGATCATCTATTTTGCGAAAAAAAAAGACATTTATTGCGAAGGTATCTTCTTTGTCCTTTATTCCTATTGTATATTAGATAATGGGATCCTTCAGTGTGTCAAGGTTATCTTCATGATTTCGTGGAGTGTTGCCAACATACCTAGTGATATACATTAATTTTCCAAAAAAAAAAATATTGGAGCAAATCCCAGGAACTTGCATAGCAGCTATTTGCAGAAAATCATTTAAATTTTGGTAAAGGAATCTACACAGGGCAGAGACACGAGCTATCACTATAGCTATAGTTGCTCCAAGTTTCCAGTCCTTCATAGGCTTGGAATCGCTAGTAACTCTGGGCAAATTGATCAAGATCTCAAGTTGAGGAAAAGAAGACATTGTCTATCCGTAGTTCATTTGGAGTCAAGGGGATTATTGATAAAGGGACGTGGACTTGTCCTATAGCGAATCATGAACTAGTTGCAGAGGGGCACCTCTGGTAGTAGCGTACATCACTACAAATATCTTCATGCAATTATTACATACAGTTGAAGTGGACTATTGTTTTCATGCAAATCTGGTATCTCAAATATTGAAGTGGACTATTGTTTTCTTTGAAGAAAGTGGCAAGATCAGAGAATACTGATTCTTACCCTAGTCAAAGCATTTATATATGAGCATTCAAGTCCTGTCCATGACATGGTGCTATAGTTATTGAAGTTTTGATAGCCATCATTTCTGCTTTGAAGTGAAGGAGTATTTGAAGGATCCAAGCAAGTTTGCAGTTGTTGCTGCCCCAGTTGTGGTATTAAAACTCATTATAGTCTCTGTCTACATATATATGCATTGATTCCTTGATTCATTTACTGCACATTTATAAAGGATATTGCTATGTATTGTGAGTGGGTATTACTTTTATACACTGAGTAGTAGTTGTGATCAATTTTTAAAGTGTAAATCTGACAATGAAAAAAAAATGGCTAGAATCAGTGAAGTATTAGAGTTCCTCAAAACTCTCATATTGTCTACTAATCATGAAACATTAAAAGTCAGCAAAGTTTCTCTCACAAACATTCAAGTCTGTCTACAGAATGCACAAGAGAAAATTGATTTTTTGCAGCTTGAAACTTAGCTACAACAAGAAGAATTAAAACAGAAAAGTCATTCTGAACATGTTTCTGTTCATAACATTGAGACTGCAACCCATCAAAAGCAAGTCAATAATGTTACAGTTGGTTCAGATTTTGTACATGCAAATGCAAAAACTCAGTCTGCACTTCCCAAGCCCATCATCAGACCTTGGGAACAGCTTGTCCACAACAAGCACAAAAATGGTCTTGGATATGACAAGGACTTTTCCTTTCATATTCTAGACTACTCAAAGCCCATTCAGTTTCAAAGTGCTGGATTCATTCATGACAGTTCACCTGCTCCTCATGACAGCTCACATCCAGTTGTTCCAAATTCTGCCCCTCTTCCACAGCAACAACAACAGCAACAGAATGTGAAATGCCAACAATGTGACTGAGTTGGCCATTTGAAAGATCATTGTTTTGATCTTCATCCATGTAAGCATTGTCATAAAACCACCCATTCTTCACATAGATGCTTCATAAATAAACGTCCTGCAAGAACAAAGATTCATCTTGGATGGATCACTTCTTGGCAATGGGAATCAACAGCCAAGAAGATATTCCAAACACATGTCAGAACTTGTTCCAGAGTATTGAACAGTCTTGCAGTTGAGCTTTCTCCATCATCTCACCTTGTATCTGATAGGGGGGGAAATGATGGTCATCTACAAGCTTCAAAGTCACATCAAGCGAGCCTGAGCCACAACTTGCCACACTAGTTTCAGAGTTGTAGCCAGAAACAAAGATGCCCCTGAGCATGCCTCTAGTTGGTAATCTGGGACACTTCCTCTAGTAGAAGATTTCAGCTTCTTGCCAGTTTTGGAAGAATTCTAGGAACAAAATTGAGAACACTTCCTCTAGCAGAAGACTCCAGCTTCTTGCCATTTTTGGAAGAGTTCCAGGAATTGCATTAAGCATTCCAGAGTTGTTGGTCATCCTTAAACCATCACAGGTTGAGACTTCCCTTTTTAGGTTGAAGTTCTCCCTTTTATGCAGGGTGAGACCTCCCTTCATTGGTTGAAGGTTTCCCTCTTTAAAACAATAGGAGCACTTCCTCTAGCAGAAGACTTCAGCTTCTTGCCAGTTTTGGAAGAGTTCCAGGAACTGCACTAAGCGTTCCAGTGTTGGTGGTCATCCTTAAACCACTGCCCTTTATACCAACATTTCAGAGAGCACATTCAGCCTAGTGTTGCCATGCATTTTTGCACATTTTGTATTAAAACTCCCTTCTTGGACTCATACATAACCCTTCGGATTAAGTGGGGGAATGTTGGACACCTAATCCTCACTGGGTTAGTGTGGAAGCCGAATGGACAAAATGAGTCCAAGAGACCTTGGGATGTGAAACCCAATGGTCACAACATGTACTATAAATGTAAATCATTTGTTAATAATAATTGTACTCTCATGCTTTATCTTTCATATTTCTCTTGTTGCCCATGTGTGTTTAACATCCACAATCGTGGTCACTATGCCCAAGATTGTCTGAGAAAGAGAGATGCTTCAAGATTCAACTAAAGCTGCAATAATAACATGCAAAATGATAGAAGAAGAAGAGGTGATAGAAGAAGAGGTGATGATAGGATAAGACGAGATGATCGAAGAGGAAGAGACAGTCGAAGAAGAAGAGATGATTCAAATGATCGTGAATAAAGTCCTCATCATTAAAAGAAGTAAAGAAACTCTAGACACTTCTACGAGTATAACAAATTCCTCTCAAATCTACTTAAGAAGGGGGCAAGTTTGAAGATCATTCTTGGGGACAATGCTACATATTCATTGAAGGGATTTGGTACCGTCAAATTCGACTTGGACTATGGAGATTTTTTTATTCTTCCTGAAGTGATGTATGTTCTGGAACAAAAGAATAACTTGGTATTTATTTCTTCTTTGGAATACAAATGTATGAGAGTAGCCTTCATCAAAGGAAACAATTTACACATGGTCTCAAAAATATCGTATGAGGGCTGGTTTTATATTGGGATCTAGAGTTGAACGACTCTATAGAGTTAATGGGAAACATCTTCTAGCAATAGCCCATGAAACTAATTATAAAAAAGAGTTATGTCACTAAAGTGAAAATAAAATGAGGGGACCACTCCGCTCTAGCAAGATCAATACCGATGATAATCCCAAGCATAATGGAGTGACTGCAAAAGGACAAGTTTGGAAGGATGTCATGGCCGAAGAATATGAATTGAATATGAAGAATGATGTATGGGATGTTGTGTCAAGACCCAAGGGAAAGTATTTTGTAACTTCAAAATGGTTATTCAAGATAAAGCATTGAGATGATTAGAAGTACAATGTAAGGTTCGTGACCTGAGGTTTCTCCCAGCAAGAGTAAGAAGAATATGTTGATATATTTGCTTCAGTTTCCCACTACTATTAGATTGATTGTTTCCCTTGCTACTAGTCATGGATGGACACTTACCCGATTGGGTGTAAAGATGACATTTCTTCAAGGTATGCCTTTGATTTTGGTTGTATATGTTGACGATCTATTCTTGATAGGTAGTGAGCCTCTGATGATCAAGCGTAAGAAGGAGTTGTCCCTTAAGTTAGAGATGAAAGATCTTGGTCTGAGATATACTTTCAGAGATATGAGACTTCCTGGATACACCAATGCTGACTGGGCTAGAAGTGTTATTGATAGGAAGCATGCATCTAGGTGCTACTTTAGTTTGGAATCTACCATTATATAGTGTATGAGTAAGAAACATAAGTTTGTGGCTTTGAGTATGGAAAAGGTAGAGTATATTTCTGCTAGCATGGCTAGCTGTGAGGTAGTTTGGTTGAGAAAGCTCTTTGGATAGTTGTTTGAGCAGGTCCTGGATATAGCAGTGATATATTGGCACAACAAGAGTGGGCTATGATTGGCAGAGAATAATTTATTTCATGACAAGTCCAAGGATATTAAGATTAGATATCATTACATACATGACATGGTGTGGATAGGAACCATGAGACTCCATCACATTTCGGCTAATGAGAAGATAGCAGACATTCTTACCAAGGATTTACCAAAAGGGAAGTTCTTGGTATTTAGAGAGAAACTTGGACAGATAGAAGTGACCCTCTCGAGTAATGGTCCTAGCTAATTGAGGACACTGAACTATGATATTTCCCCTTGTATAAGCTCCCAGGTGAGGAATTGAACCTTAGAGCTCTTAGGGTTGAGGGATCTCTAGATTTGATAGAGTATACCCCATCATTAGGTGTGGAGCATGATTATCTTCCTGATTCAAAGATCTTGTTACAACCGGATGTATACCCCAAGAATATTGTACACCCATCCATGTAGGGGTCCAGGGGGGGCTATTCCCCATAGCTAAGGGGTCTGGGGGCTAATGAGCCCCTCGCCAGAGGTTTGGGGGTAATGCCCCTGACACTAAAAATAGATGAAAATTTGCCTTGTGAAATATTGTAATTTCGTAATCAATCTAGTTCGTTCATTAGCCAGATGATTTGACAGTAGAAATTATGTTAATTTAGATTTTTCTTCCTTAGAAAGCAATCCTCGATTTATATGATGGAATTGTATTGTGACACTGTAATATTATTTTGAGTGAGAAAGAGAAAGGATATTGTGTGAGATTGAAGCGGAATCTACAATGGATCTATTGTAGGTTGTATCTCTTCATTTTTCTAGATAATATAAAAGAAAGGACTGGTCGTTTCTTCATGGACATAGCCCAAATTGGGTGAACCACATATATTTGTCTCTCTCTTGTTTTATGTGTTTATGTGTTTTTGTTTCCAAAAATTTTGATGTGTTCCATTTCTTTATGATTTAAATTTCTAACACCCAATTAGCACCTATCTTTCTCAGCAATCTGGCCAATGGGTGTTGGCTACTTGATTTAGGCGTGATTCTTACCATTTATGGTAAGTGGAATCCCGCTCAAGCTAGAGATGTAGGTGTTCTACCACTGAATCTTAAGGGTCATGTTGGAAATATTAACAGAGTTTCCTAGATTTTAGCATTGAGCTACCCATTGGCAGAGTTTCTCGAGTTGTAGCATTGAGCTCCTCACTGGAATATTTTCCCAAGTTGTAACATTAAGCTCCTTGCAGGCATATTTTCTTGGGTTGTAGCATTAAGTACCCCACTGGCATAGATTCTAAGGTTGTAACATTGAACTCCCCACTGGTAGAGATTCTAAGGGTGTAACATTGAGCTCCCTACTAGCGAATTTTCTTGGGTTGTAGCATTGATCTCCCTGTTGGCATAGTTTCTCAGGTTGTAGCATTGAGCTCCCTACTGAAAGAGTTTCCCATGTTGTAGCATTGAGCTCCTCGTTGGCAGAGTTTCGTGGGTTGTAGCATTGAGATCCCCACTAGCAGAGATTCTCGAGTAGTAGCATTGGGTTATGTGTTGGCAGATGATTTCAGGTAGTAGCAGTGGTTCCCTTATGGATAGAGGGTGGTAGCTTGATCTCCCCTATGGTATCAAATTCTTCTTCGTTTAGATTCGAGAGTGTTCAACATATGAGCAAAGATGAGTCATTAGGGGAATTTTGAGGTCTAAAATGGGCCTCCTAAGAAAAATGTACAACCAAAATAAACTTTATAAGAATAAACAGGATTCAAGATGATGATGTCAACCATGTGGGATGATACACCATTTTCGAGTAAAAAGGTATAAAGATTAAAAAATAATAAAATAATAAAAATACTTTTTCAACTTATCTCCCAAAGGTTTTACTCAAATTGCGAGTGAGAGTATTCATTGGATGCAAAATTTAATTCATCATCCAAGGAATACCCATCTTGCATACTTTCAATGGATCCTAGTACACAAAAAATGTGAAATACATGAAAAAACGTGATTGCAATCACGTTTTTCATGTATTTCTCATTTTTTGCATAGCAGGGTCCATAGAATATATGCAACATCGTTTTTCATGTATTTCTCATTTTTTGAATAGCAGGGTCCATAGAAAGTATGCAACATGGGTACTC
Organism: Pinus taeda; assembly: GCA_000404065.3. NCBI lineage: Eukaryota > Viridiplantae > Streptophyta > Pinopsida > Pinales > Pinaceae > Pinus > Pinus taeda. Next base: position 206,340 of record APFE030619504.1, read on the forward strand.
CTTGGATGAGAAATCAAATTTTTCATCCAATGAGTGTTTCCGCTTGAAATTTGAGTAAACCCATAGGGAGATAAGTTGAAAATAGGAGTTATAAAAAATAAATAAATAAATAAATAAAATAAAATTCCTCAAAATTTTGATGATGAAGCCTAATCTTATTTTATTATTTCCACTATCACTTTATAATTTCCTTAGGAGGCACATTTTAGACCTTAAATTTCCCCTAATTGGAAAATATGACATTTGATTTGATATTTGAGATGGGACATATGTTGTATTCGGTAATTTCTCCCTAGGTGAGAGGGAGTGTTAATTTGGAATCCTAGGGACAATTCCCTCCTTTGGACAACCTTCCTCATCAAGAAATACCCCTCTTAGCACTTGGAAGAATTTAATTTGGTTGGGGAAAAATTTATTTTTAATATGGAAACCCACATGTTCACAAAAGGCCAAGTCGACCCAAAAGAGAAATTGGACTCCCTTGGAATTCTATAAATACAAGTCAAGTGAGTCTCATTTGGATATCATCATCAAGCATCTTCTTCTTCACTGTTATTTTATTTGGCTCACACATGTCTGAGGTTGGTTCTTAGAATTGTTTTGTACAAGTTTGAAATTGCAAGGTCTGAGCTCGCACATGTGGGTTAGGGTTTTGATATGTAGCTGCAAGGTTGGAACAGAGAAACTTTGGTTGTAGCTGCACATATACAGGGTTCTTTGTGCAGCTGAAGATTTGCAGTTGCATGCATGGTCACTGGCTCTGTCAGGTTGTGACCTAAGGTTTTGATAACACGTCACCGTAGATTTTCGTCGTTGACCACAGGTTAGAAAACTCTGATATGGAGTAGACTTGTCTACTGGGTCATCTCTTAGATATTGTTTGGTTTGTTTTGCTAGATAACCATGTGATTGGTGAATTGGAATATTGTACTCTCTCTCTTTTCTGAACAATTTACGACAATCTAGTAAGAAGAAGAATTTGGAAGGATTTTCCTCCTTTTGGGGTTTTTCCCTAGTCTTTGACCAAACTTGGTGTCTCTTATTTGTCTCTTATTGTTCATTACATTTATTTCTATCTACAATAATTATTTATCATTGGAAGATTAAATTGTTTTGAAAATATTGCTAATTAAAGATAAGAATTGGGCCAAAGTAATTGTAACAACATAGAATAGTGGAAAAGTAACAGACCACTCTAAGTCTGAAATTTCTGAGGTATTTTTTGACCAAACGTTTAGGCACGTTGAGTGAGATTATAAGGCAGTTGCAGGAAGTTGAATTTTAGCCATGTTGGCTTGGCTTGACTGAATTTTGGGCAGCAGCAAGAAGGTCAAATTTTTGGTTTGTTTGACTATGTTTGACTTGTATGATTTTTTTGGTTTGTTTGACCAATTTTGACTAGAAAGATCAAATTGTAGCTTTATTGAACTGAAGAATTTCTCATAGAAAAGATTGCTCAATTTTCTCTTGAGTATGGGTTTCCCAAGTGCAAGTTTATCTCTCTTTGTGTGCTTGGATGTCTCTTCATGATCCTACTATCATTATTGCATTATTTTTTATATCTTTTATGTACAATTACTTAATGATGTATTTGACATAAGAAATCTTGGTTAAATGAATCATTGGAAAGAAATTATTAGTTTATAAGATCATATCTCCTTCAAAAAAACAAGAAATAAGCCACATCACATAATAATTCCACCCAAGAAAAGTTGGTCAACTCATCCATCATATCAAAATTCCAAAAGAGAAAAATCACAAATATTTGAAACCTTCTAAGGGATTTCTCAACCCAAATCCAACCATTGTTGATGTTTGTAGCTCATGAAGTTACCTCTACATAGGGCTAATCAGTGTCTAGGCATGAAAAACTTTCCCAAGATCTCTTTGGGATGCTTACTCAAGTATTGAGTAAGTTGTTTTTGTAACTTAGCCTAAGTCTAACTTAGAAAAAGCACATAAATAATTATGTTGACTATTGAGCTAAAAAAAATTAAGAAATGTAAGGTATTTAATTTAGTGATCATGTTTCATTCTCAACCAATAATCTTGAGTGAGGCAAGATCTATTCTCGTTCATCCATCACTTTGAAGATTAGGGTTAGGGATTAGCTCAATGAGAATTTCTAAAAGCAAAGATAATGAGGGGATAAATGTACACCATAAAGCTATACAAGACATTAAGAAAGAGATTTTGTCAACTAATGAGTGAGCTACTCACGTGTCAAGTCTAAGGAAGGTGTAGGGGTGTAACATAGGAGATCTACATTAGCCAAGAAAATCAAGGATAGATCTAGAGCTTAATCAACTAGATCAAATATAGAGTATGTTGTATTTGTAAATTCCTCAGTTAGGCTATTATCCTTGGACAAGAGCCCAAGTAGGTTGGAATTGTAGAATTGAGGCTTCTGTGATCCATGTCAAAATTACGAGAGATTCTTCCACTGAATATTTGTTAAGAACCTAGTTGTGCTTTTATTCAGTATATCTATGATAAATTTGCGAGGAACTAATTTTCACGGGTTTAGTTCAAAAATTAACATGGCCAATCTCCAAACTTTTAGGTGCTAATTTCATATAGGCATCACATGATCTAGGTTCAGTTGTGATCATATGAGGCATAAAAGTTATTTTCAGGCCGAGTACAAGAGGATTGTACAAAGGCCATATGTTGCACATCAGCCAATGATTTTCTTTTTTTTATTTGGCCAAAAAAATCCAAAAGGGCCAGCTGAAAAGAAAACAAATTATAGCCAAGATAAATTGTAAAAGATATAGAGAAAATTAAAATAAAAAATAATAATAATAATAATAATAAAGGTTGGCTAATATTTTGGATATGGCCGAGTGGCTATGCAATACCTATCATCCATGGTCAGTGTTATGATCCTTGCACCTTAAAAATGATAAGAAACCAATAATTGCAGTCTTCTTCAAGGGGGTACCCTCCTTTTATAATTGATACAATATACAAGACAATATTTGATGATCTTAAGACTAGGTCTCAGTGTATATATAGGAGACAAAAGGTACCATTATAATAAAATAGGACCATGACAAGTTCTAGCCGACATAATAATACAACAATAGACATGTAATCACTCAATATCTAAGGCTTAATAAGGGGTTTATGTGTTAATATAAGGCTTAACACACCCCTCTCCTTCAAAGAAGTGGTGTCCTCAACACTTGACTATCGTTCCATGTCGCTTCTTCCACAAGTAAGTTCTTCCATTTGATGAGGTACTCAGTGGTTGTTCAATTTCTCAGCTACCTAGTCCTTGTTTCCAAAATTATTTATTGTTCTAATATTATTTTCCCTTCTTCATTAATATCTGGTAGAATAGTTTGGATTGTGATCTTGTCATCGATTACTTCCTTTAAGTAGAAAAACATGGAAAACTACATGTACACATGAAGATGGAGGAACATCCTATTTATAAGGCATACTTCCAATCCTCTGCAACACCTTATAGGGGCCATAATATATTGTAGCTAATTTATTTTCCCTCTTTTGTTGCTTGAGGGACATCTTTTTATGTGGTTGTATTCTCACGAATACCCAATCCCCCCACCTCAAATTCCCTTTCACTGCAATGTTGATCTACTTGTTGTTTGATCCTGTTTTGTGTCATAATCAAGTTGTCTTTCAGTAGTTTGAGAACCTATTGTTGGTAATGTATGTGTTCCTCTAATGCTTGAGCCTTTATAGTCCCTTTCAAGGGTGATCTGACGGATGGAGGATGATATTGATATAGTGCCACAAATGGTGGCATTTTTTAAGAAGTATGGAAGGATGTGTTTTATGTTGGAAATACTAAGGGGGGTGAATTAGTGTATTTTATCAATTAGTAAATTTATTATTTTTCATAGAATTAACAATAAGTAAACATCAACACAGCAAGAGAACAATGCATAAGATGTTTTAGGTGGAAACCCTTATGGGAGAAAAATCATAGAACATTTTTCTAATTATTTTGAGTACAAAATATGCTTTAGCTCCAACTCAAAAAGGGAAGCCCCAACTCCCTAGTACTCTAGAAAAGTGTTCAGCTTACTAGCTCCAACTGGAAGTACACTCCAACACCCTGGTTTTATCATCTAACACTAATAGGATGCTCCAACTCCTGGCCGTTTTTTATACACTGTTGTATGTGTGATTAAATGCAAACTCATTTATGTTCTTGAATTTTCATCCTCACTCAAACACCACACACTCACTTGGGCATCATAAGGGGCCACATAGTCACACATATGCAAAAGTCATCTTCTATATTCCAATAAGAGTCATAATATATATTCATAACATTAATCAATCTCAAATGTAAGTAGAAGCAAAACTCAAATATGTGTATGCAAACATAAAAGATATATATATATAAAAGAAATACAAGCTTATATATTGATCGCTCAAGCTTCGAAACTGAATGGTAAATGCATAAAATTAGTCCTTAGAATGCAAATCACTTTCTGACAGACTAAATGTAGAGAATGAATAATGTTTAAATGCTTAGTAAGAAATCATATCAGGATAAAGTTACCTGTCAGAGAGTGTAATTGGGCTTTTAGATCTTGATATTATATCAATGTTAAATCAAAGAGAAAGGAGTCAGATTAAAGTGGAAGAATAATGAGATTATCATCTTGATATCTTGAATCAATTCTCATGATTTCTAGATTATATTGCTTACCCTAGTTACAATGCCTAAAAAAAAACTTGAAATGAATATAGAGTAATGATGCCTACTTGGAGAGCCATGAATGTGATGCACAATGAACTCGTGGTTCCTATGAGTACTAGAGTCTGTGTTAGGAATGGAAGTGAACTACATTTCATCATTAGTAAGATAACCTAAAATTACAATTAAATTTATCTAAAAACACATGATTTGTTGTACCGACAAGCCTAGTAATAGAAAATAGGGTCTATATCATCCCTTACATGTGCCGAGTCATCCTAGGTAAATCATTTACATGGACTGTACGGGAGTTTTACCAAAAACTAGGAAGGGACCTTACTACCTATTTGTGGTAGTTGACAGATTCACTAAGATGTGCATTCTCATGCCCTATAAAAATACCATTGGTGGGAAAGAAGTAACAAACTTGTTCATTGGATATTTTGGGTGCACTTTGGGATATTGAGGAACATAGTTTCAAATAGGAACATAAGATTTCTTAGTGAATTTTGGACTACATTGTGGGAGACGATGAACACAAAGTTGAAGAGGTCTACGACATTCCATCCATAGAAAAATGGGAAAATAGTAATCAACAAGACTTTGGCAACTTTTGAGGATTTAAAATTAGAAGCATATGAAGACACGGGATGAAAATATGTTCTATATACAACACTCATACTATATAGAGTAGTCTACACTTCTTCTGCTAAGTCCCCATTTTAAACTTGTTTTGAATATTTTCCACCCTCACCTTTGGATATTGCATGCAAGGATTTAGGGAGGATCTCATTGGGGATGCTCTAAGGAAAAATAAATTTGTGGAGAAGATCATGTAGATCCATATGTAAGTATAGGAGATAGTGAAGAAGTCACAAGAAAAGTACAAGGGAAGGTTTGATCAGCACAAAATAGAGAAATTATTCAAGGTGGGATACAAAGAATGGTTACAACTGAATAAGGAGATTCTACAAGGTCTTGGTATGAAAATCAAGACTTTTGCAATATGGTCCCTTTGAGATATTGGAAAAGGTGGGAGATAACTCCTATAGAATCAGTCCACCCCCATACATGCACATTTACTCAATAGTGAATGTGAAAAATATGGAACTCTATGAACCTTCCATATTGGATCAAGAAGAGTAGGAAGTTCTACCTGATCAATCAAATTCACATCCATATAGATAACATGAGCAACAATATTATTAAAGAGGAGTTTATTTTTTTCTGAAAACTAAAATTTTAAAATAGGATTTTCATGTTCCCTTTATCCTTTTGTTAATGTTATAGTTCCAATTAATTTTGTGATGAAGGTGGACTTTGAGATATTTGTAAGAAGTGACTTACTCAGAGTTGTTATTATCATACACAAAAATTATTGTATGCCTATTCTTTTGGACCTAATTATCATAACATTGTTTTGTCATAGTTTACATATCCATTCTACAACATCAATCCATAGGAATTCTTAATTGCTTGTTTAAATCAAAGAGACATTTAGCCATAAGAACAATATCTTTAGCTTAAAGAAAAAAGGTGGTGATTATTTTAGTAAAAATAGTGCTACCACAATTTATTTTTTCTAAAAATGCCTCTAACTTGCCAATGTAAAGTTCAAAAAAGATAGAGTACTAATGAAAACCTTGCTTAACTTTTATATGAAAAATAACTTCTTCACACCAATCCTTCAAGTTTTTGAACTTAGCAACAAAATCATATTTGTATAACCTTATTTTAATTACTTTTAATAAAAAAACATTTAATATTTTTAATTTTTTGGGATGATTAACACAAAAATTAATTATAAACATTGTAGTAAAAGTTTTTTAAAACCAACCAAAAAATGATTTTGTTATTATAATATTTATTTAAAATAAGTTTAAAATAAATATTTATTTAGAATAATTTAAAAATAAATAAATAAATAATAGCATAATTTTTAAAAACAAATTAACCTTTATCTTAATGCAATTCATTCATTCATTGCCAATACATTCGAGTTTCTTAAACCATGGTATAAAATATTAACACATTTTATTTTATTTTGCATTTTTCAAGAGGGAAAATGAAAAAAACATGTTTTGAGGTGCATTTTTATGGACTGATGATTCTCGGAATATTTGGGAATCAGAGAGACATAGGCGCAGTCAAATAATTGACCTCCTATATCGATCTGATTCCAGAATATTCGAGGAATTGGTATAGCTCCTATGTCGATCTGATTCCAGAATATTCGAGGAAGGCAATCTACATAAGCTTAGGGTGTTAGGGTGTTTTGAACACTGAAATAGAATGGTGCAGAGATATATAGTGGGAGGATGGAGATATATGTTTTTGGGCCCCAAATAGGATGCGGAGACATCTGTCTTGAGCCTCCAAACAGTGTCGCAAACATATGTTGTAATTAAGATTGAGCACCCATTAAATCGAGTTGCTTAATTCTGTTCCATTTGAATGACTCAGCGTTAAATTATAGTTATATCAAACTAAATGTTGGAGTATCACATTTCAACCCCAACAAAGGATGATAGTAATATTTTCCTCTCGCCAACACCACATGGATGCATTACTTAAATCATCAACTCAATTTGTTTCGTGCATATTTATTGCACCGTTCAAGTGTCGAGTACGAATGTGGCACCGAATTCAAGATCCAGTATAGTACAAGAAAAACCAAAGGAACAACTCGAATTGCCATGACGTGCATGTCCAAATTTGGATATCATACGGTGGGTTTTGAACTGTTTAACTCAGAGCTCCAACATTTTGTTGACAATGTTATGAACGTCGTGAGAATTAAGAAACAGGTTTAAAAACCAACAAAACAAACTGCCTTGAAAGATATATAATTGTTGATATGGACTAATTGTGTGCGGTACGAGTGGCTCAAAGTTGAATTATATTAGATTAACTATCATAATAGCATATTAAATTTGGACCAGGTTTACTTCTTCGCGATGGGGAATCTAGGTCGTCCAAACGTTATATATTGTCGTTGTTGTCTCGTTTTTTAGTTGTAGAAGGCAACATGAAAGGTTTGAGTAAGGGGTGGAAACCCTTTTCTTTGTATAGCAACGACAAAAATTCCAAAGCAATGGACACTTGTTTCATGGAGTAGGGAAGTTTACTTCTAAGTGGATGGATAGAGATAATGAAGGAGTTTGACCAAAAAATGTGTTCAATAGACATAAATGTTTTCAAGTACGAAAGCAAAGTGAGTTGACAAGGAATATGCTTTCCTACCTTTATATTTAGGGATCTTGGATTTGAAAGCACTCCCTGAATGGTTTGAGGATGATTTCCAAGATGACCTAAAGATCATGAGATCATTGGTTTAAAGTGATGAAAACACTAGTGCAAACATGCATCTATGAAGAAAGAGGCATGGAAGTCTTTTGGTTGACTTATTTGACTTAGCAGACTTTGAATAGAATATTGGAGTATTTGAGTGGAGTGGTAATGGTCACCATTTATCACCCTTTTCTTAATTATAGAGATTAGCATGACTGGTTTCTTAGGAGATGGAAATGGAGCATTAGTGCACTAAGAAAAGGTGTCAATTTCAATGTAGAAGTTAGAGTGTTGGGTTATCAGAGGTGGACAATTTGGAGGTGGAAATGATGACCTTTCCTTGGTCAAGTAGAGTTATAGATGCATATTGAAGTATAGAAGGAAGTGATCATCCTCATCAAAAATAAGTGCATTATTATGGCTTGGGAATAATAATTGGATTGGCAACTTGACTAGTTGAAGGCATGGAGAGTTCAACCCACAAAAGCATGCAAAAATTAATTGAAGTACTAACGTAATATTAGGGTTCATACGGTGCAACACTATGAAGTTTTTATAATTTTTTATGAAGCTTTGATATAGAAGCAGTAGGTAGTCATAACAATGTTGGACTTATATTGTGTCCACAATAGAAGACAACAGGAACAATAAAGACATCCAAGAGGCATTGTTGGTAGAAGCTGGGAAAACATACTCTCTTCAAAGGACGAATTGGACAGTGGGCAGTTGTATAGCAATAACTATGGATGCATGGGTATAGTTAGGAGACCTAGAGGAAAAAAATCTTGAGGATGTTCTCAAGGACAACAATGACTTCTAGTGAGGAGGATGTAAGGGGCTACCCTTAGACGTCTTCAACCACCTCCATCACATGATCACCTTGGTGGTCACTAATTGGAATAGATGGACATGTTAGAAGGTTAATTGATAGAAGAATAAATTTTGGGTGCCCTTGCATGGGGTAAATGAGCACCGTGAACATCCCATATGCCCTCGCTTAGATTAGGCACATCATAGAGCCTAGTAACTCACACTAGTTGGATATGGAATAATAAACTTGGAAATGAAACTCGAAAGGGAATGCAAAGTTGGGGGGATGGTTAATGACAATGTCCAATCCACAAGTATGATTCACAAAAAAAATATTGGTACAGAGAATTTGATTAACTTTAATATAGGCTTGAGTACTTGGTCTACATGTAGACCATAGGAGTTGAGTATTACTTGGACTCCATGTAGACCCAAGGAGTTAGGAAATCAACACTTGGGGGGTATGATGGAAGGAAGAAATTCATTTAGATACAAGCATCCATGGAGCATAATAGTGGGATGCACTTATTTAGCATACATTCATTAAGCACACATCCATTAGATGCACTTGAGCACATTGGGCATAGTTCAACACAATTGCGAGGTGCATAGCACTTTGGGCAAAATTCATTGGATGTTGGGTGTTCCATGGGAAAATCATGAACGGGTGGAGTTCCTGCCATCAAATGCAGTCAGAGTTGGAAATATGGGAACTTGGGTCCACTTAGGGTCCACAATTGGCCTTATGTTATGTTGATACATGGCCCCAAGTGGCTTTATGGACATCAAAACATAGCCTTATCTTAGAGCGACATGTGGCAACAAGTGTGTATAATATGATATTTTGACATGTGCCCCTCTATTGCATTGACACATGGTGACGAGTGGCCCTATGTTAGACCAACATGTGACAACCTATAAATTAATGCTATGTAAATGCATGACCCTATACTTTATTGAAACATGATTACATTTAGTTGGGATATTCAGTGGAAACATGTTGAATGCTATGCTATCTTGACGCATGGAAACACGTGGTTTGATGTTATGCTAACATGTGACCATATGTTATAGAGACACATGGTGACACATTGCTTGATGCTACATTGATACATGTCCCTATCCTATATTGATTTACCTTATTCTACATTAAAACATATTGGAACATGACCCTATGCTACACTAACATGTGGTAACAAGTGTTCTAATGAAACAATGACATGTAGCCCTATGCTATGATGACATGCGGCCACTATAGTCTTATGCCTTGTTGTTTTTCCAAGTCTTAGTTGGCTTGCAACCTTTCCACAGAAGAACTTGGAATCCTCTACAAAATGAGGAGCATGCTAGCTAATATATAATGATCGATGTGAAGGGTCATAATCCTTAACAAGCCACATTTTGATCATGGATCTCACTTAATCTTTTTCATATGAAAATACTAACCATGGCTACTTAAACTCCAACACTCCCTTTTAGTGTGGGAGGTACTTTTCATTATCTCTCTCTCTCTCAATCTCAACATAAGGAAAGCCAATAGCATCAAACCAAACACCATTGCCCATGAGGCCATACACATCACATTTCATCTCTCACAGAGATGACTCATCCTTCTCGACCAAATCATAGGTCTCACAGAACATCCAAGGAAGGGATCACACCATCAATCTCCTCAACTATACCACAGGTATCACAATGAGAGATATGAAAAATACCATCAATCTCCCTATAAAGGGAGATATGAAAACAATACACCATCAATCTCCTCTTAGGGAGAGATGAAAACAGTACACCATCAATCTCCTCACATGGAGAGATGAAAATAGTACACCATCAATCTCCTCATGTCAAGGAGAGATGGAAATTGTACACTGTCAATCTCCTCTCAGGAGAGATTGTTAAACACACATGGGCAGCAAGAGAAATATGAAGGATAAAACATGCAAGTACAATTTTTATTAACAACTGATATACATTTATAGTACATAGTTGTGACCGTTGGGTTTCACATCCCAAGGTCTCTTGGACTCCTTTTGTCCATTCGGCTTCCACACTAACCCATTGAGGATTAGGTGTACAACATTCCCCCTTAATCCGAAGGGTTATGTATGAGTCCAAGAAGAGAGCTTTAATACAAAATGTGCAAAAATGCATGGCAGCACTAGGCTGAATGTGCTCTCTGAAATGTTGGTATAAAGGGTGGTGGTTTAAGGATGACCACCAACACCGGAACGCTTAGTGCAGTTCCTGGAACTCTTCCAAAACTGGCAAGAAGCTGAAGTCTTCTGCTTGAGGAAGTGCTCCTATTGTTTTGAAGAGGGAAACCTTCAACCAATAAGGGAGGTCTCACCCCGCATAAAAGGGAGAACTCCAACCTGAAAAGGGAAGTCTCAACCTATGATGGTTTAAGGATGACCAACAACTCTGGAATGCTTAATGCAATTCCTAGAACTCTTCCAAAACTGGCAAGAAGCTGGAGTCTTCTACTAGAGGAAGTGTTCTCAATTTTGTTCCTGGAATTCTTCTGAAACTGGCAAGAAGCTGAAGTCTTCTGCTAGAGGAAGTGTCCCAGATTACCAACTAAAGGCATGTTCAGGGGCATCTTTGTTTATGGATACAACTCTGAATCTGGTATGGCAGGTTGTGGCTCAGGCTCGCTTGATGTGGCTTTGAAGCTTATAGATGACCATCATTTCCGCCCCTGTCAGATACAAGGTGAGATGATGGAGAAAACTCAACTGCAAGACTGTTCAATACTCTGGAACAAGTTCTGACATGTGTTTGGAATATCTTCTTAGCTGTTGATACCCATTGCCAAGGAAAGCGATCCATCCAAGATGAATCTTTGTTCTTGCAGGATGTTTGTTTCTGAAGCATCTGTGTGAAGAATGGGTGGTTTTATGACAGTGCTTACATGGATGAAGATAAAAACAGTGATCTTTCAGATGGCCAACTTGGTCACAATGTTGGCATTTCACAATATGTTGTTGTTGTTGTTGTTGTTGTTGTGGAGGAGGGGTAGAATCTGGAACAGCTGGAGTTGAACTGTCATGAGGAGCAGGTGAACTGTCATGAATGAATCCAGCACTCTGAAACTAAATGGGCTTTGAGTAGTCTGGAATATGAAAGGACAAGTCCTTTTCATATCCAAGACCAGTTTTGTGCTTGTTGTTGACAAGTTGTTCCCAAGGTCTGATGATGGGCTTGGGAAGTGCAGACTGAGTTTCTGCATCTACATGTACAGCTGCTGCTTTATTAGGTATTAAATCTGAACCAACTATAACATTATTGTCTCGCTGTTTATGGGAGTCTGTTTTAATCTTCTGAACAGAAACAAGTTCAGAATGATGACTCCATTATTGTAGTTCTTCTTGCTGTAGCTTTGTTTCAAGCTGCAAAAACTCAATATTCTCATGTGCATTTTGGAGACAAATTTTAATGTTGGAAAGAGAGGTTTTGTTGATCTTAACCATCTCATCAATAGTGGAAAGTATTAAATTATTCAGTAGTTTCAATACATCATCTATTATATCTATTTCATACCAATATAATCAGAGAAGAGACATTATCTTCAGCTACAAATTGATGATAAATAATTGCAACTATTAGATGAGTAGCAAGATACCAATATCACCAAGTCACTGTAGCAGAAAGCACAGTACCAATTTCAATGTAGAAAATGACTCGTTGCTTTAATGTACTACTCAAATTATTCAAACTACTCACACTGTGAAAAAGAGAGTCAATCTTTGACTTTCTTTGCAAATTAAATTTGTCGACAGTCTTAGTAGACCTTGGTTTGTGTCATCAAGATACTAAATATAACCAATTGCAAGGAAGCTAGATCGAACCCTGCAAACTGATTTCTCATAGCTGAACTAAAGCTTCAAAAGAATCAAGTATCTTCAGCCAGTGTTAGAATCGGGAAAATTCTGAAACGATCAACAATGTATCTTTAACGCAGTGATTTGTCAAGCCCCCTTTTGGAAGGTCAAAGCTCAATAATTCTTCAAATTTAACATTTGTTTGCAAAGTAATGGCATCATGGATATAATGAGTATTTCAACCTCCAATTTGACTCCTTAGTAAATTTGGCATATGCAATATATTTGGAACACATACTCGCCCTTGACACCTTGAGATTTCAGAGCACAATTAAGTCTGAAAACACAACTCAATCCTCAAATAATGCATCCCTTATTGTCTAATCATAAACCCTGTGATATGTAATTCAAACTTCAGATCTGGTGTAATTTCTCCACAAAGATCTCAGCCTTTGGCAGTTAGATGGAGCCAAGAATAAACAGTTTTCTGTTTGCTATGTTCAACCCTTTTTCGTTGGTGTAAACACTAGCAAGAAATCCAACCTCTTTACTGTTGTAGCAACTCCCACACACTGATGCTCTGTGTGACTTGGCCTTCCTAATGGAAGAAATATATATCTGAAAAAATATGCTGAGTGCTTGAGAAAGCAAACTTGACTTCCACACTCATTGAAGTTTCTGTTCAATGCTTTAAACACTGTGTATATAATGCAAACTGTTCCACCACTTCAAATGAACCATAGGTATCGCAAGACAGGTCATGAACTTTTGATTCATTTTAGTGTCGAGAGCAACGTATCGCAACACAAGTCACGACTTTTTTTTTTTAGCACCAAATCATATATATATGTGAAAGAAGAGCACCAAGAGTACTGCATTATGGAGAACACCGAATTATACAGGCACACATTCAAGGAATTTGAGGCATATCAATGTAATCTTCAACACAACACACAACAAGAAAATAGTTTTAAAAAGGGTTAACGCAGGTCCAAACACAACCTATCACGTTTAGTCTCTACACCTCCATGCATATCAATGTAATCTTCGCACAACGCACAACAAAAATACAGTTTTAAAAAGGTTCAAGTCCAAACACAACCTATCACGCTTAGTCTCCACACCTCCACGCATATCAAGTATTATAACCAAAATAACCACGCATACGAGTGTTCAAATATGCCAATGCAACAAATCATACAGTGTATTCAGCAAAATTAATAGTATTCAACCAAAAAAGGGTGCAGAGGATTACTGGTAGGCACAACTCTCAACATTGCATAAGAATATGAACCAATTTTATTTTTTTGTTTAGGAGTTCAACACGCAGGAGTGGCAAAAAATACGAAGGCTTTCAAGCAGTGCCCTATCAAGCATCTCCCCTCAAGTCACACCATTTCCGCAGGCCCTCATTGAAAACTATATGCATATTAACAATAACTTAAAGCTGCTACTGTTTGAATATGAATCTATAGATTCCGGATCATGTGAAGGAGAAGAATCAGATAGCCATGCAGATAGAATCAACAGAGCAGTGTTGTTTACATAGGATATCAGAAAAGGTCATATAACTGATAGGCAAGTAATGGCAGCGTATTGTACGGAGCAGGCTTTGTATGGAGCAGTGCTTTTAAATGGAGTGTTTATGGACAGAGAGTGCAGATAATGGAAGAGAATGAGAGTGCAGGTACAGAGAGCGTAGGTAAGGTAGATAGAACTCAGGTAATGTTAGACAAAGAGTCTTAAAAGAGCTAGAGTCAGGTGCAGCGTATACAGTGCCAGAGGTCACGTAGGAGAGGCAGCAGATTTCTGGCAGACAATGAATTAATGGAGCGTTACAGGTAATGGGTAGAACTGGAAGGTCTGCACACAGTAAAACACTTTATAAGGTGGTAATTCTGCTAAATTTTGATTAGGAGAAAGGCATAACTGACATATATCTAGAGACCACAAAACAAGTGGCTCAAATTGGAGTAGGACCAGCAATCGCCTGCTCTGATACCATGTTAAAGACACATGGGCAGCAAGAGAAATATTAAGGATAAAACATGCAAGTACAATTTTTATTAACAACTGATATACATTTATAGTACACAGTTGTGACCATTGGGTTTCACATCCCAAGGTCTCTTGGACTCCTTTTGTCCATTAGGCTTCCACACTAACCCATTGAGGATTAGGTGTCCAACAGAGATGAACACAATATACCATCAATATCCTCTCAAGAGAGATTAAAACAATATACCATCAATCTCCTCTCAAGAGAGATGAAAATAGTACACCATGACTACAAGACTTAGAACGAAGCACCCTGACCTCATAGGTCTTATAGTAACTTGATGATGTTATCAAACCAATGCTCCCTCTTAATACTGTCCTCCTTGCAACCAATCAACCTTGTCCACATTAGCAAGACTATGGAAGCCAATCATTAGGGGAACAGTCCATATCATCAAAATTTGTTCATATCTTCCAAGTTTTATGATCAAACAATTCCAAATCATCATCACTAAGATCCACATCTACATCATCATCATCAAAGGAATATATGTCTATAAGGAGTCAAAACACATCATTAATGAATCTAGTGTTATGTAACCAGCTCAAGAAAAAGATAGAAAAGATAGATCAACGCCTTAGAATTCAGCCTCTTTGAGGGGGAAACCACCTCCTTTACATTACATA
This sequence comes from Pinus taeda, assembly GCA_000404065.3. NCBI lineage: Eukaryota > Viridiplantae > Streptophyta > Pinopsida > Pinales > Pinaceae > Pinus > Pinus taeda. Next base: position 221,628 of record APFE030619504.1, read on the forward strand.
AATGAAAATTTCTTGGATGATTCAAATGAAAAAACCTCCTTTCTATATATAGGAGTCTAAGGAGTCACAATATAACCCAGCCGACCTAACAATAATAATATAAAGCCACAAAAATAACAATAGAGGGATTCTATGGGGCACAGTAATAACAAAATGGGGACAATAGGGGCACAACAATATTTTTAAGGGGTACAACTACAATAGTAATGGGGTAATCACTGGTATTATAGGGACCCAACATCTTTCGACTCAAAATTTATATATTCTGCAACTCCTGAGCTGCTTTTTGTACTGTGTTCAATCTGGTACTTGCTCTTAAACTTGTAGTTAGCAATCCCTAAGCTTTCTTCTTTTTAGCTTTTTGATTTTCTTTCTGAGCAAGGATCTTGGTTTTAGATGAAATCCCTGTTTTATTGCCGGCTTTCTTTCTTCTAAGATTCCCTATTTTCATTTTCTACAAAATATCTACTATGGGTAGTTCATCTTTTGATAATTCTTGTTGGGACTGGGGTTCCTATTCTTTTACTATTTCCATTTTTCTCTTCCTTCCTCTGAGGGTTCTACTACCACCTGATTGTTCAGGAATTTTCTCTTTAAAATGATTTCTTACTAGAAAGTCTTCCCAATTGTCACCTATACTCTAAAGGTGAAACTCAACCAAGATTTTTATCAATCCATGATGGTACATTATATTGTCTATAAATTGAATTTTCTTTTGAACATTCATTGACATTTTCTTAAGACAATGCAAGAGGAAGTATGGGAGATTCATTTGATGTTCTTCAAGGAAATTCATCATTATTCTAATGTGGTAGAAAAACATGCATCCAAATCGACCTTCGCAAGTAATAAACTTCTGAAGTACAAGGAGAAAATTTCTCCATTTACTCTTAAGGGCTGAACTAGGAATACCTTTTCTAAATATGGTAGTGTCCATGTTTAGGTTTTTCAAGATGACTTTCCAATCTTCCCCTTCCATCCCTCTGTTTTTGAACCACTTTTCTCCACTTCTGGGTATTTCGGTAGCTTATACAATCAGGGACTATGTTATGGTGAACTTGACATATCCTATTTCAACCTTCATTCCTCAAGAGAATGTGCAAAAGTATTCTTTCCTCAAGAAAGATGCCAAAGTAAAATGGACAATGGAAGCCAAACATGCTTTTGAAGAAATCAAGATAGCTTTAACAAAAACACCTGTTCTTACAAGCCCCAGATTTGATAGAGATTTTATAATCTTCTCCTTTGCCTCTGAACATACAATTGTTGTTGTCTTACT